>JAECUM010033159.1:32500-57226 GCA_016617855.1 Megalonaias nervosa
GAGGAAAGTGATTGAGACAATTTTAGCAGGCGGATGCCAGCTTACTCCAAAAGGGGATGAATTCTGGAACATTTCGTTCTCCAACTGTGAGTCTATCCTGATGAAGGAGATAGACGGTCCAAATGAGTGCCGGAAGATGTGCCATAAACTTCTTAAGACGTTCTTCCAGACTTGGAAATCTAGATCCAAAACGGGATACAAGACCATATCATCATTTATTTTCAAAGTAAGTTGAGTAGGAAAGCGTGTGAAAAGATTAAAATAGTGTGTGCAAACGATCAAGGAGAACATGGGCCCAAGAAACACTTTTAGATGTAGACGAAGGTTATTGAAAAAGGTGTCTGTGTTTTTATAGAAATATTAACTTCTTTGGCTATTAAATGGTTCTGTTGTATTTTATTTATAAATCATTATCAAATTCTTCTATAGATCTGAGGAATGTAAATTCACAAATAGCCGTCTGGTTGAGTGTTTAAATTATTAGAGTTGCCTATTAACGTAGACAGGACCGACTGTGTAGACTGGCTTGGACTGGCTTATTAATATAGACTCGACCGACTGTGTGTACTGGCTTGGACTGGCTTATTAATGTAGACTGAACGACTGTGTATACTGGCTTGGAATGGCTTATTAATGTGGACTGGACTGACTGTGTGTACTAGCTTGGAATGGCTTATTAACGTAGATTGGACCGACTGTGTATTCTGGCTTGGAATGGCATATTAATGTTGACAGGACCGACTGTTTATAATGGCTTGGAATGGCTTATTAATGTAGACTGGACCAACTGTGTATGCAGATTGAAATGGCTTATTAATGTTGACTGGACCATCTGTGTATGCAGATTGGAATGGCTTATTAATGTAGACCGGACCAACTGTGTATGCAGATTGAAATGGCTTTTTAATGTAGATCGGACCAACAGTGTATACTGGCTTGGAATGGCGTATTAATATAGATTGGACGGATAATGTATACTGACTTGGAAGGGCTCGTGTGACGCATGTACACGCTTAGTGTTGGTCCGGGTGATACGCAATTTCATGAGTATAAAATGCTATTCTGTAACCGTATATATGGACTCGAACATTAGATCGTTCCAGCTGATAAGTTTTCCTATCAAATTTGTTGCTTATAAATGATTAGAAGAGAGAAAGCTATTACGTCGACTATATTTTTTGTCATTACAACTATTAAACTGAAATACATGAACATCGGTTCGGTTTAAACCTTAGGTGAATGACTAAAGAAAAAACTTCAAGTACATTCAGGTATTTTTGTCATATCAGTTATTATCTACCATGTAAATTAGTGCATGTCACGTTTGTTGTAAATAATTTAACACGATCCTTTCTTTAAATTGTAAATGAAGTTGCGATTTATAGTCGTTACGTTTATCGTCACACAAGGTCCCTTTGTAATGTTTAGTAATTTTCCTGGAATTTTTTTGGTTGCAGCACCTGACATTCTGGATGAACGAGAAAAAGCTGGAGCCGGGCCATTGGAATCAATCAAATCTGGCTGCCTGCTTTCTCTACACTCTGAAAGAGCTGCTGAAGAGTTTGGACAGCAAGAAGCTCATCAACTACTTCATTCCAAATGAGAACATCTTAGGAATAAGAGATCTGACTGAAGTGAATGAGCTCGCGGAGGAGGTCAAAAAGGAGATTCGGGAACTTGAAAATATTAACTGCTAAGTTTTGCTAAAGCAAGAATTGCAAAAGAAGGTACAGTTTTGCCATTCTCATGGTAATAGCGAGGGTATGGATAGAGAGATATCAGATCTCAACATTGTCCTACTTCTTTGTACAACAAAGGAGGAGACAGTGTTTAAAAAAAAATAATCATAATTATCAGAACAACTTTGTTGGTTCACCTATTGCCACTTTTGCAGTATCATTAGCCTGGCTGAGTAAAGTTCGAATTAATTTTCCCCTTCACAATTTGACCATATCTTATATCAGACTGAGTCGTGTATCCTTTCATACTGAGTTTTACTTTTTGAAGAAAAAAAAGCAACAACATAAGGTCTTATTCTCTGATGTATTTATATCATTTGACAAGTACAAATAAAAGTGTCTAGCATCGGAAACGTACACTTGGCGCATTTCAGATATATTGGGGTTCCATTCTGAAGCCTGCGATAATGAAGTTTTTAATCCAGTTGCTGCTGCCAGGTATCAGAGTGACATCTGGAATTATATTTGGCTTCAGTCACACCATTTGGTATCAGAAAAGGAACATTTGCATCTAACAATTCTTGTATGCCTTGAAACTGAGTAGAATTAGTAACTACACTAAAAGATTGTTATGTATCCTGTTAACAACGTTTATGGTAGTTGTCCTGGAACATTTCATTTAAGACAAAAAGAGAAAAAAAAGATTAATTTTTCTTTAATTGTCAAAGTTATTCTTTGCCCCTCAGTCCTCCTCCCTGCTGGTCATTACAGTAGCTATAAAAGTCACTTGCCAATCTCCACGGGTGCCTGGGCATGTAGTAGATGCGTAGAAACGTCTTTCTGCATGTAATAAGAGGCGATTAATGGAGGTAGGATCTGTGGTGGTTTAGTGTTAGTGTGTTGGCATTCTTCTTTGGCCGTTTGATATTCAACATCCGTGGCTTCATCAACACTTGAGAGGCCCTCTAATTACTGTACAGTGTCACTCTTATTTTCCGTAAAACGGACAATCATCTAGCTTACCTCATTGCTGAGGTTCTTTCATCTACATTGTTTGCAGTATGTTTTCTTTATCTGGGACTGAACATTGCATGGTTATTTCGTTGAGACCAGTAAATAATTTTTGCCGAGATTCCTGTTCTGTTTCTGAAAGCGTTTTCTTTTATATTTGTCTCTTCTTGACGTATCATGCACTGGATATGTACCAAAAGGCCCTGATGGAGGTAATCCGGAAAAAATTACTTTTGGTTTGTGTGATATTTGGTTGAAAACGGTCGCACCACCCATGCCTCATGGACCTAGGTGGTTGCTCTCTTGAACGTTGCATATACGAATACAAACAAATCCTCCCAGGTGGTGAACAAAAATGACGCCTGACTGTCATTCTAAGGATCTTTGGTGCAGACATGGTAGAGTATTTTTCTGTTCCACAGGGGAATATTCTTCATTGGCCATCATTCTAGATACATACTCACACCCAACTTATTCTGATGTTTGCTTTTTTTAGGAAGAATTGCAAGGAACTAAGGTGGTTTTGCTAGAAACTACATATTTGCCATTGATTTACTATTGCCATGTCAATATATTTGCTGAATATAGTTGAGTTGTGTTGGCGTCACGTGAAAAGAAACTACTTTGTGAGGCCAGCATATCTGGCGTGATTACAAACGCACATCGTTATGGAACAGTTGAACTTTGAGACAGTACGAAAGGGTAGAAATCGCGCATTTTTCACAGCCAAATATTGTTTTGGTGGATAAAAATAAATTTCAATAGAGGTAATGCTTGCTAGTGAATCCACGATCACACGTTGAAAGGTGCTATATTAGAGCTTTATTAATTTAGAACAACATATTTGCTACGTGCCCATGTTGATCCTACATGTTATAAATGATCTAAAATACGATGTTCGATGCGAGTTTCTCTAAGGCGTACTTGCTTTGGAAATGTGATAGACATTTTAAAACTAACGTTTGTGCATGAATATTCTCCGTTACACTGAATCAGATTTTTATAACGCTTACGGTAGTTCGTATTTTATTTTAAGATTGTGGGTTACAATATGTGGAAATTGTAACAAGGAAAGGGGTTTAAATAATAAATAAATAAAACCCTGTTTGTGCTTTGTTCCGAATCGTGGAAGGGTGTGTGTGGCCCTATGTCTGATATGACCTAAGAATAATATAACGCTATCTGTCGAACAATGCGCATTATAAAACTACTTTTCGCAAACGCGGATTACTATATATATACCATCCCCACAATACTGCTTTCATTTTCCATAGTAGCACGTGCTAGGGTGATTGATTGATCTTTCGCCGGTGGATAATGGATAAGAGTTCTATGGGTTCCTCCGCATGGAAGCAGATTGATGTCAGTCGGAAACGTTGAGGAATATCTTAAATGAATTCGCGTATCAGATATATATCACGCTTACGTCTGATGCAGTAAAAATACGAATATATTATGTGTGCTATTAACTTGTTAATTTTCAATGATAACACTTTATCATGAGTCAGAAAATCTTTTATAGCTGTACTATTGTTTGCTTCACTTGGGTTCACAAATTATTTCAAACTTTTCTTTGTTACTCCTCATAAAGGAGAATTTTCCTTTATCAGTAAATGTGTTATACCCTGTGTTTATTATTCTCTCTCTTAGTTTTAACATTCCGTAAATGTTATATATTTGAAGTAGTGATAGAAACAACATTTGAAAACCCCACAGGTAGAGGTATTTCTGAATTAATAGTTCCGGCAGCTATAGAAGCAACACATAAAGATGAGATGTGTGTGTGTGTGTGTGTGTGTGTGTGTGTGTGTGTGTGTGTGTGTGTGTGTGTGTGTGTATGTGTGTGTGTGTGTGTATTTTGCAATGAATAACATTCAGATACATTCATACATTAATTACTATTTCATTTTGAATGTGATATCAGTATTTATATAAGCTTTCAATTTTTCTTAAGTTAACATCACGATCCGAGGAATCATATCAAAACTGAAAGATTGCTTCAAAATTTGGGACGGAATTTAAAACTTTTTGGTGAAACTCAATATGAAGTCATACTAGCAGAAATGTTAAATTATGGATGAATATTCTAACTATATGTTGAAAATAAATTAAGTTAAAACGATCTCTTTAGTCTCTCAAAATATCTTTCCTGAAAAAAAAAAGGACTGCCGTGTCAGTAACTCGTAGATTCATTCTCCGAGCCACTTTGTGGTGGTGTTGATTCAGGGATCAGATGGAAATAACCTTTCATCCTAAAATATAGTTCACTCCCTTTAGTGGTAATTAAAAATTATTTCCATGCAATGATGTCTTTTGTAGGAAAATGTTTCTTTTCTAAATATATGTAGTTTTCTCAAGTTCTGCTTAATGATAATTAACCATCTTATAAAAGAAGTGGCCTAAGTGGTTAGAGCGTTCACCTCGTATGTGGGAGGTCGCTGGTTCGAAGCCCGTCCGAATCATACCAGAGACTTATAAAAAAAATAGTACTTCTGCGGTATGATGTTCCAGTGTACGACATCACTATAAAGTGCCACACTGTAGACATCGTAGCGATATGACTAAATCTGTTAAAGCTACGTTAAACACACACACACACACACACACACACACACACACACACACACACACATATATATATATATATATATATTAAGTGTACTACTCATTGCACCATATGAGAAGTTATATACAGTATGTAGAATCTAACACCAGTTATATCTAGATACAGTAATACAAGTAAGTACTGGGAGGCTTTAACATGTCATTCTAGCTGGTCTGTGAAAAAAATATTAAATGCGGTTTTAAATGAAGTACGGGAATTTGAATTACGTATTGACATGCTTAATGGATTCCAAAAGGTACGTTCCGATAGAGTTATATGTTTTGGAGATACTTAGTTTTCGACCTGAGAATCAGGTGTTAGTAAATAGTGTCAGATATGATAATACGCTGAATAGTTGTATCATTTTAATTCGTATAGGTTACAGATAAACAAGAATACCTTTCTGAATTGGTAGCCATTGAATTCGTGAAGAGAAAACATCAACGACAAGCCTAAGGAATTCTGAGTGAGATTTAAATCTGTCAGTGAATGGGAGCTGGCTTGTTACTATGGTCATACATTTCGTTTGAGATGCGATGTGATGTGATGTGGATTTTTAACGTAGCTTTTTAACAATTTCTCAGTCATATGGCTACGATGTCTGCAGTGTGGCAGTTTAAAGTGATGTTTAGCACTGGGGCATCATGCCGCAGACATGTGGCATGATGTCCCACCCAGTCACATTATCCTGACACCAGGCCGACCAGTCCTAACACTAACCTCTTAATGCTGAGCGACAAGCGAGGCAGCTGCTAGTACCATTTTTGTAAGTCTTTGGTATGACTCGGCCGGGGATCGAACCCACGACCTCCCGCATCTGAGGCGGACGTTCTAACCAGAAGGCCACCGGAGCGGTCGTTTGAGATGCATATATATATATATATATATATATATATATATATATATATATATATATATATATATCACGTTTTGTTTACACGAAAAAAAAAACAATTATTGAGGTCAATTTGAAGTTTGTGTTCATTGGAGCTGAGCGATTTACCAGACGGGTAGTTTAGAATCGTCATTGAGTGCTAGAGTGCACAGGATGCAAAACTCTGTCATTGATAAGTAGTTGAGAAAGAAGGGACCCTAATAAAGAGCCTTGCAGAACACCCTTAGAATATGTATCGAATCAGAAGCATATTTACCCATACAAACAACCTGTTAACTGCTAGCCAGATTTGATTTGAACTAATAAACTTAGTTTGAAGAAACTTTGAAGGCTGATAACTTTTTAATGAGCATATGATGGTCAAACACAATCGACTGCCTTTTCTATAAAAAGTCGATGAAAATTACGACAGTACGTTGGCCTCATTCAATAGATCGTAGATACTAGTCTTAAGTTTCGTTAATGTTTATGTCGGAAACCCGATTGTGACTTATGCAGGAGTGATACTAATTAAAATATATGAAAGGAAACTTGCTGACCGTTGTTTCAATAATCTTTGAAAATGCAGTCATAAAAGATAGAGGTCGATAGTTGGATGTGTCATCCTTTTCATTCCCTTATGAAATGTGCATACCGTGGCCAATTTCAGTGAATCTGGAACGTTTTTTGCAGTGTTACTACAGTAATTACATGTTTCAGTAAACCAGAGAATGACAAAACTGATAATTATTTGATTAATATAAATCTGGGTTCAATTTAATAGAATCCCTCCCCTGATTTGTGAGTGTCATTTTTAGTTAAGTCATTAATACTATCATGTAATGTAATTAGTGGGCTATTGAAGCTGATAGGATGAGGTACAATTTCGTTAAAGAAGGCAGTAACTTTATGTAGGTTCTTTAAAGCTAGACAAATCAAGTATTTGCGAAATATTACTAAAAACGAGGTTAATTTAGTTTGCATTATGGTGATCATCGGTGTAACTTGTGCCAATGACTATAATTTCACATGGAAATAGAAGCAGTATTTTCGCAAACGTTACTGCTCGTAGGTGGTTTCGTAAGATTCTTTATCAGAATTCGAGGCAATGGCTTCTTTGAACAGGAACATGTATGCTCAGCGTCGAAATATTTGACTTTTTCTCTTTTCAAACGCAAATTGGTATAATCTTTGCATTGAGGATAGTTGTTTTGTTTACGTTGCGCCTTAATGATCTCACTGGTAAATTAGTCTGGTTGTCTGGATCGTTTAATTCTTTTAACTTGTATGGGAGCGTGTCGATGAAGGCTAGGAAGAAAACATTTGTTCCGGATAAACCAGTCATACTCGCCGTCTGTTTTCGAAAATATTGAGCTAATATTTAGGGATATAATGCATACTTTTCAGCAGATAGTTTAAAGCATCGGTGTTGCATATATGAATATGAATTGTTATTCTTTGCTCTGTGCTGCTTATGACTCCTGTTGAAGGGATAGATAGGATTAATGGTGAAACAGAGTGTGCTAATCTCACAGTTGTTGCCAGGTTATGTAGTCTAGATATGGTCGATCAGATTGATAGGATGGGCTGATACTCTTGTTGAACATGAATTACATATTTAATGTGGAGTAATTGCATCTTGTGAAGCAGTTTGGTGTTAATCTGAAACGTGAAATGAATATTAACATCGCACATGACGATTACCTCATTGTTAAAAGGTAGAGCGGCCTCCAGCTATCATTCAGATTGGTCAATCAGTGATGACAGAGAGATGTTTGATGTTGGTAAGCAGAGCAGATTTAATGGATTCTCCATTGGAGAAATTCACTTCAGCCCATATTGATTCTACAGTGGATATTTCGAAATCAGTTTTCCAATATGTTACATTTTTTGAAAATGGATGACTATTTCTTCTCCATATCGGTGTCGTACATCTCGCCTTTCGAATGAATTGTTTTGATAAATAAAAATAACGCCGTCGAGTTGTACATTGCAACCACATACAAAAACTGCAAATTCGTAATGGTTTAGGAAAATTCCCAAATAAACAAAACACGTTGCATTATTCAGACTCGGTGACAATAAAAGTTCCTTGTACACAGGCTGACTTAAAAAGAAAGATGTGGAACCTATCAACCTTAGTGTACGATACATCTTACTAATCATTGATGGACAAAGACTGCAGGTAGAAAGTGAATCTAACCTTGTAGTAATCTGACAATGCTAAATGTTTCTTGACTGCAATATACAACTCGACGGCGTTTTTTTTTTTTTTTAAATTATCAAACAAATTCATTGAAAACAGCTATCATCCGATCACCCATCTCAATCAATTCACGCTGAGCGATAGGAATCGAAGCGTCTTACTATCTTGCATTGTGTCTAATCATTTCCTGAATAACAACACATGATTACTTTGGTTGAGAAGGAAAACAATCCTTAACCCTTAATATCCTTGAGGAAAGCAAGTAAAATATGTTGATTCAGACAGGAAAGGAACCCCTTGGGTGCCGAGACACTCGATAAGTTGCCTTCACACTCCTGTATTCCTCCATCTACGACACAACATGGATAAGGCAGAAACAGACGTCAAAACCATTCAGGCCTTATAGACACGACCAAACAAAAATAGACAAGAAAGGAAGAGCTGTCAGAGATTCAGATGAAAATAATTACTAAATATAGACAAAAGTGATGGATCAAGGTTATTTCGAGTGTTTCAAGACAGAACTCGTTCTATTGTCCGTGCCAACGATGATGATGACGATGCAAGATTATATACATAGTCAAGTTGTGACAGCTATGTATATCTACTTATTCATGAATTTCTATAGAATGATTAGCGCTCTAAGAATATCGAAATGTACTTAACTTTTCTGTTCTCGTTATTTCTAACTATATTGGGCCCCTTTGAGAGATTTAAAAAAAGAATAAAACGTACTGCACACTCGGTATATAGTTTATAATGATACAATACAAATTAACAGTGAGATGTTAGGTGATATCGCCAAGGTGTAGCAATTTAAGGGGCCTCGTCACTATGGTCAAATCAAGAACTGCTTTCTGTTCCCATTATGAAATTATATCGTCCCTTTTGTATGCTAAATTTCCATATTTAGGTCTAATTCATATTTTTCACTCTCTCCCTCTCATTGTATCTCTCTCTCTCTCTCCACCAGAATGAACAGTTCTAACATATTTACATGTATGTACGAAACGAGGAAGTGGCTCATACATGCCTAGTAATTAATTCCAGAAGAAAACAAGCAGATTTTAAGTAAGATCTTAATTCAGATAAGTTTGTTTATGAATCGTACAAATTATCTTCGACTCAACTTAACGTTACTTTTTCTATTTGATATCAAGTGCTACCCATATCGATACTTGTTACACTCTTCAACAACCTGCAAAATTGTGAAGGGCAAACCTCTGGATTAAATGTAGTATAGCAGCAGGGAGGGTGAACCCTACAACTTTTTGCTCGAGTCCGTGAGCAAAAATAAAGGTTCCTACAGAGGCTGAAAAAACAAGGTCAATAACGTTAAACTGAAGCCTCAAACCGAGCATATTTCCATACGGTTGAGAACAGACAATAAATCGTTTGGGTTAGCTCATTTTTGTTATCTCATCGTTGACGTATTTTTTTTTCAAATTTTTATACGACTCGTTTACTTGCCGGGTCACTCAATTTTTGTCGTTCCCCCTCCCTGCTGCTATAATTAACCAAAGATTTTATCCAGACCTATACGATATCTAGATCTTGGGTCATGTAAATTTATTGGAATAAATCCGAACGGAACAGCTTGTGCTTTTGAAAAAAAGTTTTTAAACTTAATCATGTCCATATCCCCTGAGCACCAGGTATAATAAATATTTTGTAAGGTATAATTATCTACTCCATTAAACACGACTAAAATATTACAGTTATCTCTGATCACTTTAGGTATTTGTGTATATCGCTGAGTAACATAAATCACGTCAGAATTTTTATGTCTGCCTCTGGAAAATATCCGAGCTGGATTTGATTGTTTATCTAACATAATATCGTCATATACTACGAGGTTATTAATAAATCCATCTAGGTCATCTACAGATGGCGCTTCATCAATGTCGGTAATAAAATCAACAACATCATTGCCGTCTTCATTTAGCAATTTTGCATTTTCATTAAAATCTTTAAGTACTTCGTAACATCGTTGATCATCTACAGATGGTGCTACCAAATATAATTTATCCCACTTGAGCCATCGCATTATCAGATTAAGTAATAATTGTGTCTTACCAGATCCAGATGGGCCTATTATAATCATTCTGATAGAATTCGGTAGTGCTGGATGGTGCTTTACTGGTTCTTATTTTTGTGTCGCAGAAAAGTCAATTATATCCATATAATAAATAACATGAGTTTATATTGCGTTCGATGCAGAGCACCTACCCATACCACTGGATTAACAACAATAACAATAAAAAATAAAAGACGTGCAATCAGAGGTAAATGTGTAGAATGTGGCACAAAAAAATATAAATTTATCTCCCACTTGACTAATATCAATGGTGTGGAGATATCGCCGCTTCATTAGGAAAATTACCAGGAACTCCATGGGCTAAATATCCCGTTGAGAAACATCTTCCTGGATATAATTATTGTGGTCCTGGAACTCGACTTGATATCCGACTTGATGATCAAGATCAACCAAGACCAGGAGAACATCCAATAAATAAGACTGATCAAGCGTGTCATGTTCACGATGTTGCGTATAAAAGTAAAGATTTACAACAACGGCATCTTGCAGATGTAAAATTGATTCATGTATTAAATTCTATACCTAACAAATCTCTCAGAGAAAAGCTTGCTAGCTTCCTAATAAAAACTGCCATGAAAGGTAAAATAATGTTAGGGGCTGGTAATTAATTATATAACTATTATAATGGAATCCATTTATTATAGCCCAAGAGGATATTGGAGGGGCAGAGCAGCGATTACTAAACTTGCTGAAGCAGCAAAAGTCTCACGTTCTGTTGCTGCAGCTTGGTTAGCACGACAGGCAGTATGGCAAATTTATCTACCATCACCTAAAAAAATTCAGTATGCACATTTTGATGTCAGCACCCCTAATGAAGTTCATCAAGCAGATATTTTATTTTTACCACATGACACCATTAAAATTGGTAGACGTCAATCACGCACATATAAATACGCGTTAACTGTCGTTGACGTTGCAAGTAGATATAAAGAGGCGGAACCACTATCAACAAAGACAGCATCTGAAGTTGCATCTGCGTTTGAGGGAATTTATCAACGTGGTGGTCTACGATGGCCACAATTATTACAAGTTGATCCTGGCAAAGAATTTCTTGGTGCAGTAATATCGTTGATGAATAAACATAACGTTAAAATCAGACAAGGACACACTGAAATTCATCGTGATCAGGCAATCGTTGAACGATTTAATCGAACACTTGCTGAGCGGTTATTTGGATATCAATATGCAAAGGAAATATCCACTGACTTTATGTCCGGGGAGAGATCTCGTGAATGGGTTGCAAGGTTACAAAGTGTGATAGCTGCGTTAAATAATGAAATTACTCGTGTAACTTCCATGAAACCTTCTAATGCGATCACAAAAAAATATATACCAATACACCAACGTGAATCTTCCTCTCAACCAGTATTAGGTAATGTAACTGTAAGATATTTATATGAACCTGGTGAACTTGAAGGTGGTAAAAAAAGAGCAACTGATCCTATCTGGAGTGTGACTACACATAAAATTTCTAGCGTGGTTAGATCCACAGGTAGACCTGCAATCTACAGACTAGATTCGACGGCTCCTCAACGTGGATTTGTACGTGAACAATTACAAGTAATTCCTAAAGACAAACAATTACCGCCACCTTCACTTATGTAAGCTAGCACCTCTACGTCGATTACATTCAAGACAGGTCAGCATCACAATATCACGTGTATGACCAAGATCACTATTAATTCTGTTTACGGTAAATTGTCTTGGATTATTATTCGAATATTGCCATAACATATTACAGTTACAGCTTGCACAGTGATTATTCTGTAGTTGTTTTAGTGCTATAATAAATTCAGTATCGATATCAAAGTCACTCTTATTTTTTTTTTTTTTGTCACATTGCTTATAGCTCGTTAATTTTTTCTTGATGACGATAAAGTCGCAGGTAATTTCTTCAGTTATCGCGTAATCTATAATAACCCCATGCAGTTGAGATATTCTTCTGACTCGAGATACTGCGAGATATACTAAATTTGACCATTCGATCCGATCATCTACAATCCAGACATTTGTATCAGAAATAGTTAATCCTTGTGATGAGTGAATCGTTATAGCGTATCCTAACGTCCATGGCGATTTATTCATGCTTAATGCGCTCTCAACAACATCAACAGCAACCAAAACAATATCATTCAAGAGAAGATTTTGTATCCCACCACCAGGAATTTCAACTTCAATATTCTGTCGTCGAGTATCTGCTGGGCGATAACATAATGGTACAGGTAGATCTGAAAACTTTTCTTTATGTAACAGAAATAATTTCTCCTGCAGTTCATCACGAATTATCTTTCTACTTGCGACTATTAAATCAGCAGGTCTCCATAAACTCAAAAAATCATTCATAGTAGTTTCTGGAATTACTTTACGCATTATCTCACATTGTATTTTATCTGGCTGTAGTCTGATTAACCTTTTAAGTTCTTTCAGCGGTTCATCAATAGCTCTATGGTCATCATTTATTTCTTCGTAGTAATCTACATTATTCTTCAGCCATTCATGTGGTGACTGTCCAATAAAGGGTGGTGGTTGACCATGATCGCCACACATTATTACAGCAGTATTCTTTGTCAATAACCAATCAAGGAATATTTTTAATATTTCTAACGATACCGTGTCTGCCTCGTCCCATATAATATATTTAGGTATATATTTCTCACCTATTCGCTCAGGAGTCCATGTGTCTCCGCACCATCTGAAGAAACTATGGTATGTACATGATTTTACTCCTCGTTCTTTTATTTCTCTGGCGAGTTTATGTGTCGGTGTCAAAACAATTATATCTGAATGGTTGTTCAGGGATAGTTTAATCGCACGAGTTGTTTTACCTGAACCACCGCATCCGTTAAAATAAACAGTCTTATATCTAGCCACAGGATCATTTACAGATGGTGCTGATGACTTTGATACTTGATTATTATTTTTGTAATATACTTCCTTAATTTCAACGTCGACAGATTCAGAATAACTAAGTATATTTTCTTGTTTTATTCTCCATGATCCCCATTCACCATTACCAAGTAGCGGTTTTAACAAATTCGTATATTTTTTATTTATATAAAATGAATCCGTAGCAACTCTGACAGCGTAACGAGGAAATCTATTTATCATAGACAGTAGATTTATCGAAACATAGGCTAGCATTGAAAATCTTAAATGAGTAAATTGCGGTGAGTCACCATCAGTATAGCTCACAATTGTACCTAGTTTGGTTCCGTCTGATAAATAAGCATTACTTCGATTTATAAGTGTTTTTTTCCGTTGTATCAGCGATTATAAAATCGAGTTCAGCATCGTCCATAATTAATCTTGTACAGTGTCGTTTATGATCATATGATCCTCCTTGTGTAAATTTACCTATTATCTTTCTACCAAGATCTTTTGCAAGTTTCTCATCGCTTTCTTTCCTGCATTTATATATTTTAACAATGTCATCTTCGTTAAGATCAGGAAATTCTTTCCTGGCATCATCAATATTAAATCTATCCGGTTCTGTTAACCAAACTTCTTTCTGTGGACGATACGATATAATTGCCTCATTTATCTTTAATAATGTTAAAATTCCAGCATCAAGCATATATCGTAATAGTACTATTGGAACCCAACATTTCTCTGAAAAATGTTTTCCAAACCAAGTATAAGTAATCGGATGGAGATTTTCTGTAAACTCGAATGATTCTATATATGCGAATCCGGTTAAGTCAAAATCTGGTAAAGGTCCGTTTATCGCAACTCTGGTCATCTCATGTGATGGATGTCCGAATCTCTTAAAGTATTCAGAACATTCTCCGTATCCAAGAAAACTTCCAGGATAACACGCTACCATATCAACGGAGATAACGTCGTTATACTTGTATTTAGTATTCCATAAGCCACCGTGTCCATATTCTATACAACTTTTCTGGACATCTTCAAGAAATTCCAATCGTGTCGGTTTCCATAAATTTTTCTCCTGAGCAAAGTGAGCAGCAACTGATGGAACTGTAAAACAATCATTCAGTAATTGTCTAACTTTGACATCTTCAGAAGTATATTTCAGCGCAAGATGTTCCATTTCTTCATGAAGAGATTCTCTACGATAAATATCTCCACCAGGCCGTACAAACTGATCGTAATAATCATATTCTGAACTTTGAAACAACCAAACAGATGCAGGGTCACTTTTACTGATATTCCTGATAAAATCAAATATATTACCATTATAAAATTTAACCGTTCTGTCTCGTGGAAATATTGTTACTGCCGTAGTCAATGCATATGCGTTGTGATCAATGATTATTATAGGGTTTCCATTTTTTTTATATATTTCGGTTTGTACAAAATTTCTCCGGTTAGTGTTTTTACTGCTATTGGAAATCTTAATTTCTTTTCTAGCTCAGCAACATCTTTAATAGATGCTCCAGTATCTTTAACTGCTTCTGTCCATGTATTTATTTTTTTACGTCGTAAATCTGTTAAACCATTACCACGTATCGCTTTTGTGAAGTGTTCTGTAACTCGTTCAGCTACACAGTTTATTCTTGATTCTGACAGTCTCATCGGTTTGAGATCCGTAACGTTAGGTTTATTATTCAGCGGATATATTGCATAGACAACCGCAGTCACAGGGTACCCTCGTTCATAATACGGTTTGTCAATACCAGTGAGTACTCCGGTTTTGGATTTATTATTTAAGAGAACAATATTATTTCCCGACTGTATGCGGACTGGATCACGTTTGTCACGGATAATCCAAGTATCGTCGTCTGTCCTTACAATAAATTTTATTAAAATAAAATATTTTTGAACATCAAGGTGGTTAATAATCATTCTTCCTCGTTTGTCATTCATTATAGTATCGACAATATTTCCGATCCTGAATGTTGACCACACATGAGCCGCACCATCATCACGAAATTCCTTCTTGGCTTCACGGATACGTTTGGTTATAGCCTTATTCGTTAAAGCTAGATCTTGCATCGAAACACTAAATTTATGTTCTGGTAGTCTGTCAAGATCAAATCTAGCTCCGGCTGAGACGGCGGAAGGTTCAATTGTTGATAATTCCTTCATATTATAATTAAGTCAAATATTTAAATTGAATTTTAGTATATATATAATGATTCAAACAAATAATCGATGTATTTGGCTCAAAATCGGATATACTTCTCCTTTTAACAGAGCATGCGTAAATAAATTCTGCAGCTACCATATGCAGTGCTTTAGACATGGGAGTCTAGGACCAAAACCGTGTGTGCAGTGTGGTGTTGTAGTCAGAGGAAAAACTCAGTTGTGTGTAAAATGCGGCGGTAAAAAATACAGAGAATTGAAGCGATACTATGATAAAAAAAAATAATACCTTGACATTGTCAGGTAAATCTCCTATAAAAACCATAGAAGATTATCTGGCCAGATTTCAAAACAATGATTTAAACAAATAATATTATATATATAAATGGAGCAAAACGAATTTGTAACGCATCCAATCGTTAAAAATTATGAAGCATCACGTGATGGTGTGATCAGAAACTGCCGATTGAAAAAACCAGTTGGTAGTCTTGATAAATTCGGTTATTTTGTATTTAGTGCCGGAAATAAATATTATTTATCACATAGATTCGTATACGAATGTTTTCATGGGGTCATTAAAAATGGACTTGTAATTGATCACATTGATGGAAATCCTAAAAATAATCATTTATCTAACCTGCAAGCTATTACACAGAGTCAGAAGTCTGCACGTGGAAATACAGGAAGGTGTAAAGTATTCGGAAAGAGAGTTATTAAAGCCATGAATACAGAAACAGGCCAAGAAATAACTTTTCCATCAATAAGCGCAGCTGCCAGATTTTTTTGCATCCACCCATATTTGGTACAACTTGTCGCAAATAAAACATACAAATCTGCATATTCAATAAAATATGATCAGCCGATAATATTTGAATATGTCAGATAACTCTATTCTCTTAACTTAAAATACAAAAAATACCCCAGAATAAATAAATATCTTTTTTACTGTATATAGTTCGACTCTGTCAATTTTGCCAAAGGTTTTGTTTAGTCAAGGGGTCCACCTTCACTATCGCTACTCTCAGTGTCACTTTTGACAGAATCAAATAACATAATTTTTCTCAATTGCATTACACGATTGTCCACAATCTTTTTTCTTTCGTACTCGTGAGACAATTCGGTTCTAATCTTTTCGATTGAACGTGCAAGAGGTGCAAATAGCTTCACCTGTGTGTCATTTACCACTGCCAAGGATTCTAACATGGATTGATAAATTAATTTCACGAATCTATAATTAGATGGCAATGTGTATTTATTCTCGAATTTTCGTTGTTGTAATGATTCAAAATCACACATCATTTTCTGAGGATCAAGATTATCAGATATCTTTATTCCGTCATGTTTTAATATTTCAATAGAAGAAATAATATCATTAACATTTTCATAGTTCTTATATATATATATATATATATATATATATATATATATATATATATATATATATATATATATATATATATATATATATATATATTAGGTTGACTGACTTGGTCTTTGTATGTTATATTATTATTATTATGTTATATAATTATTATTATTATTTAAAATATCAAAAATAATCAGTAGCATCGTAAGCGGTTACCCGTCACTGGGCCCCTTGATAGCCTTTGTGCCTTTCATGGGGTCCTTTGCATGATGATGTCTTTGTTATGACCGTTATTGGCACCCCATGTTCTGTTTCAATTTGGCTAGCATTCTTTCTGAATGTTTCTTTATGGGGTTCTTCAATGAGGTAGAGAGCTCAGGCATGCTACTGATTATTTTAGGGAGCTTTTGCATAGACACATCCCCCAGTTAATCACTAAACGAAACGAAACTTTAGAGATTCAGAGGACTGTCATTGCGAATTCAATAACCCCCCCCACCAAATCAAACCCCGGGGTAAGTGCAAAAGGCACTCACCACGTTGTTTAACGTGATGAGGGGGTATTGAATTCGTTGGAGCTGTGCTTCGCTCCCCAATCTTATATATAAAATGGCATAGTTCCGAATACTGTCGACACTCGTCAGCCACAGGAATCGAACCACGGCCGTCAGTATCATAGTCCAACACTATAGCACTGAGCCATTTTTTCCGATTCATACATATAGACGTTTCAAAATTATTATATAGTTAACCCAACACTGAATAAGCAGACAATTTACGTACGAGCAGTGTATTGAATAAAATCACAATTATTGTAGAACTGTAGCGTAGATTTACTTCAATTTACAAACACAATTCATAAAATAATCGCACATTACATCTTCTGTGTAAGTTATCCGTTCGTTAAGTTAAAATACATGTATACAGGTGTATACTTTTGGTCGCACCCTCTCTGCTGCTGTAATTAAATAACTATTATATCAATAATGATCGGTGAAGCTCACTCAGCTAGACTAGCTCGAGAGCGTCTAGTGACAATCAAAAAATATGTACCCGTTAGAGATTCTATCAAACAAAAACTACAGGCACGCCAGGAATCTCAGATGGAATTTGCAGAATCCGCAGAAGAATTGTTTAAACCTATTACAAAAACTACTAAAGATATTGTTCCAACATTACAAAGGACCGCTGCAGTAACTGAAAAAATAGCAGAGCGAAATAAGAAAACACAAACGATTTTACAAGAACTTCCGGAGAAAATAGCTACTGCGATGCCATCCACGGAAACACCTGAGGATGCAGATCAAGCGGAGGGTGATAAACTAGAACCAGAACAAGCACGAGCCAGGTTTAATCTGGTTGATAATTTTACCGAAAATATTATTAATGTTATCAGACAGGCCAGAAATATAAAACAATTAGCTGCTCGTGCTGTGAGAGGTTATGATGATCGAAAACAACTTTTAAAACCTGAATATGCTGATGATATTGTGAGTCGTGAAAATTTATACAAATGGATATTTCGTATATATTATAGAGTTGATCGAGCTCGAAACAGCGATCCAAAATATATTCAATACATTCATGGAATAGATGATTATATTTCATTTATACAACTACACCAGAGCAACAACAATTGATACAACAATAAATAAAGGAACAAGAAGTAAAACATCTGCAGCGAAAAGTAAAAAAACAACAACAACAACCACAACAACAAAGAGCAGATAGTCCAATATTAAGTGAGGAAGAAGAATGGCATGTCGCTCCTGGCGCTACTGGAAAAGGTTTTGGTACGGGTACCAGGGGGAGTGGCCTTATTACTCCATGTCCGGATAACATTCTTGCTGATGTTGATCGACTAGAAATTTTAATCGGTGGAACACGAGCTGGTAATAACTCTCCTGAGATCATCAACGAGATAACATCAATCTGTCAACGATTATTTACAGGCGGTATCATGGACATTAATGTTTACCGGGAACTCATCGATGAAATTACTGACAATTACCACAGTGATTAAACAGTAGATATAATAACTATAACAAAATGATTACACATAATGCTCAAAATGGACCGACTATGGTCAGGGAGATAAATTCGCGATTACCAACCTATAAAGCGTTCTACGGCGATGGACTTGGTGATGTTGTTAAGGGTCTATTTGCAAGGTTAGTTCCAAAGGCATTACCGACTGCAAAACAATTAGGCATGAAAGCTATAGACGTTATTCGTGATAAAGGTATTGGTGCTGTTGGCGATGCTGCCGGTAAAGCATTCTCGGCAATCAAAGAAAGATCAGCACGATTAATACGACGAAAACCAGAGGCGGTAAAATTACCCAGCACTACGGATATGCCTGCAAATGTTAGTAAAATAATAAATCAAGATGCAAATAAAAGACTAGCAGAGCTGGCTAGTGTACCCATATCGGAAAAAGAAAAAAATATAACCGCAAGTTTAATAGCAGGAAGCGAACACGATAATAATAAAGATGTTCAAACGTATATCTGATCCCGCATGTGAAATGGATGCGCCGGTTCTCAGAGATGAATCCGTGCGTGATTATCAGTATTATTCTTATGATGCACGACAGCCAAATCAGCGTGGAAGAATCGAATTACATGTTCAAGATACAAGCAGATATTTCTTACCTGCTGAAGCATTTACCGAGGTAGAGGGTGAGATCTTAAAAAAACATATAATACTGAATATAGAACTGATGTTAGTGTTGGTTTTGTTAATAATATAATCATGGCATTGTTCGATAGTGCTACATACATCATCGACGAAAGGCCCATTGAATCAATTCAGAAGGACGTTGACGTTGCCACAACGATATTGGGTCTAGCGAGATATAGTGACGATTATTCAAGATCAGCTGGTCCCTCAATGATGTTTGTCAAGGATACCTCTAACCATCCTAACTACAGAAGATATGATATAAGACGACCAAGAAACAATGCAGGCAACGCTGACGCAGATGTAGCTCCTGTGGTTCATGGTGATAGTCCAAATTTTAATCTAGGATTTACAGCACGTCGAGCAATGTTGCAAGGTGGAAGTAGAAGATTTTCATGTGTAATTCCAGTGTCACATATCTTTTAATTTTGTAGAAATGTCAGAAAGGTTATTTTTGGAGCCAAACATAGAGTTGTACTCGTATGAAAAGTCACAGACGATGATGCAATATGGCGACTTGCTGGTGATGCAGGTAAAATAGCGCTGACAAAACTTTCATTATGGATGCCAGTAATAACTCCAACGATACCTGAAGAAGAACGTTTACTCTCCTTTATGAATCAAGGCGGTAAATCGACATTATCATGGTTAACGATGACTACAGACAGTGTTCAAAGTACAATTAATGGTTTGTTTACATGGCAGATAGCATCACAGCAAGGTGTTTCTGCACCGCGACATATATTCGTTGCGCTCCAAGATGCTGCACGAGTAAATTCACAAACACATAGTATAATGGTATTTGACTAACTTTGCGTCACAGAAGTTTCACTACGGATAAATAGACATCAGTAACCTTCAGAGGATATATTATTGAATTTCGATCAAAATCATGTTGCACGGGCATATCATCGTTTGATGACATTTATGGGACGCGATCAAAATGTTGATTCTGGTTTACAAATATCACAGCTAGATTTTACAACGTTGTATCCAATCTACTACTTTTCGCTGGAGCATTTAGATTTATTTAGGCAGTCTGTTGTTGATCTACACTTCCGAGCTCTTGTAAACCGAGGAGCTATTGCCAATTACAGAGCAATCGCAGTTATACGCAGTGATAAAACAATGTTGCTTGAAGGTGTTGATGGTCGCATGAGAGCCATTGATGCTCCAGTGGAAAACATGTAATCGTTGATTTAAAAAGCAAAATATTATTGTAAATGTCATATCATAATGTTAGTGTCAGTCTGACTCCTGGTCAGATTAAAAAATTACAATCAGCGTCCAAAAATAACTGTGGAGCAACAATATCGTTAAAACAAGGACAATTCTCAGGTGGTCCGAATAAACTATCGCTGAGAGAACGTCAATTAAAACACTTCAACGACGCTAAAGAATCAAAAACCGGATTACGACTTAATCTTTCAGCGAGTGCTATTAGCAATGCTGTTAAAACCGGTGGAATATTTCCACTTCTAGGGGCTATACCAGCGTTAATAGCCGCTGCAGCTCCAGCTGTTGCAAAAACTGCTGCGTTGGGTGCTGTTGGAACTGCTGCTGGAATGGCATTAAAGAAAGCTACAGGGAAAGGTTTAAAAAGATCTATACAAAAAAGGGAAAGGGTTTAAGATTACCAGGGGCGATACCCGGGTAAAAAACTGTCTGAGATTACCAGGGACGATACTCGGGTACGGTGGAGGTCTGAGATTGCCAGGAGCAATACCCTGCTGAATCTTCCAATGTCAAAGTTTGATTTACTTGATGCTGATACTCAATTAAACATAAAAACATTTCAGAGGTGTTTTTATGCGTGATCAATTACCGCGTATACCAAACCGCGTTGAAACTGGTATTATTAATCTTGATAAATCCAATAAGACAAGTATACGTTGGGTTGCATACGTGGAATTGTTTATTTTGATTCGTACGGGTTAGCACCACCAAAAGAATTTTTAAAATACGTGAGCGGAGTGCAAGGTACTCCAATCTGGTATTCAACGTTACCAACACAAAAATTAACAGATCCACCAATATGTGGCCGTGAAGCACTTGCTGTACTTGACGCGATTTCAAAATCATCAATGCCACCTCATAAAGTTGTGCACGTGTACACCGTTAAACGTTTTAAATAACAGTTATATTATATTCTATAATTGTAGATATTTACGGAAGATCAGTTGGAACTAAAATCAAACATGAAAAAGGTGAAGATTTTCTCAAACAAGTAACAAAAAAGATCAGCGACGAAATATCTGACTGCTTAATCTTGCCGACGTTGATCCTGGTGAAATTGTAGTATTTCAAAACCGTGAAGGAAAATTGAAAACAAGTAATATTTCAATCAACGATATTATTGTTCGTAACAGAGCAATACGAGAAGGTCTCCTTGCCTTTTATGACCGGGAAGGAAAGCTTGTCCCTAGCGCTGTTACTCCGTCGTCGATCCTAGATAGTATATCCGAACGACTTTTAAAGACCGGTGATACAATGGATGGACCCATTAACATGAACAACAATAAAATTACCAACGTTGGAGAAACAACAGATAATCTCGACGCTGCAAAAAAAGAAGTACGTCAACGATAGGAATATTCCGATGACAACTTCGTTGTCGACGATCAATGATGGAACGACCGCATTTAGAACTGAATTTTCTAATCACTTACAACTGTTTCTGAATTTCGCAGAAACGTAAACAGAACCACTAATGAATTTTTGGAACTCCACCAGCCATTGACATACAACTCACCGACGTTAACTCGAAACTCAACGATATTGTCAGTGGAATTCCTAATATCGTTCAAAAAGATGATCTGATTAAAATTCCTCAACAGCAGATTAACAATACAGTAAACACAGTATCATCAGGATCATCAACGTGGACACCGAGCGATAACACTATCAAACATACCGCGGAAGTAACTGGTGTGTACAGGCTGTCCGTGTTCAGCTCTGCAAAATTTTGGATATTTGCTACATTTCCATGGTGTCATTCAACTGATAATTTTTCTGGAACTGTATCTGTAGTGTTAAAAAACGATCGAAGAAACGTTTATACTGGAACCATCTGATAAAAAATTAACCGCAGCGTCTTACTGGTGGTGTCTTGAATTCGTCGCTGAAACACCTCAATTGATTACTTAATACTTCAGAATCTTGAATTAGTCGCGTTAATCTACTTAATAATAATGATCGACGCTAACCAACACAGATATAATCAAGCATGTGAGTGTCAAACCAAACTGAAAAATATCACCCACGAGTACATCGCAGAAATAAACAAATATTGCAGACGCGCAGTTGTCATCGACGTAGTTGTTTATTCAGCATCTGCGATCATTGCTGGAACTGGTGTAGTATTGTCCGCGATAACTATGACGCCACCGGCCGTGTTAACAATTTGTGTTTCATCCGCGACAACAATTGCTGGCGTTCTTAATATTATTGCAAAAAAAAAAGAAAAATATCAACGTGTACAAACGAGAAAGTACACGAATACATGTTTGAACTGAACGCGGCAACGTTAGCGTACTCGAAGTTATCATCGTTGATTTCATCGTGCCTCAAAGACGGTATAATTACCGACAACGAATTTGCAGCGATAATGGAGATTTACAATGAGGCATTAGAACCTGATTGTTCACAAGAAAACATAGAATTAAAAAATTAATAATAATAATAATGTCGTCGTCACAAGAACTACTAAATCTGATTGCCGCCAATACAGCACTGTCGCATGTAACAATGATGTCAACAAGTTCAACCACGCCGGAATTCAGTATTGTTTTTCCAACTGCAATTCCAGCAAAAGACATAGGGCTAGCACAATTACGAGTTTATTATAGCTGGCCAAATATCAGATTAAAATCATTTAATGGTTTCCCCGCAAATAGCTCATTAGTATTTGCAAACAAGAATAAACCAGACGGAACTCCTGACTGGCAAGTTGTTAGTATTCCCACAGGTAGTTATGAAATCGAAGAGATCAACGAAGAATTTCAGCGCAGAATTAAATCTATCACTGGTAAAAAAAAATCCAAGATAGCCATTACTACTCACGAACCAACGTTATCATCTGCGAAAGAAATTCTTTCACCGGATTACGCCGTTGATATTTATCAGTCTTCGATCAGATCTGTATTAGGTTGGCCTGAAGTTCCACCGGCGGCGTCAACGATAATGCCGCCAGAACCACGCCAAGAAGAATTTTTTACAAAAGAGGGAGATTATGCAAGACATTTTAGTTATAAAAAACCGCTTTGACAATACATCGATGATGAAACCGGTCAGGTTTTAATTAACATAGAATATGATAAAGAGAAACGTCATGAAGAAATTAGATTTCTTGTTAAACTCAATGAAGGATTACCTGTCAGCTTAAATTATTTAAAATCTTATTCGGACGATATCAAGTCCGAGAATGCAAGATTTCTCGATAATCCGAAAATTTTAATTTCAAATATTACCACTTACTATAGCGAGGACACAAAACAACAAATCGTCGAAACAATAAAGATCTTAAATACGATCGCGGAACATCTTGAAGGCGCCAATATAAAAACTAGAATATTTCTTCAATAATGCAGGATCCCAGCAAGTTACCAAACATTCTAAAATGACAGATCAACAGTTACGGAAGTTTATATTTCCGGGATTTGACAGTACTGGACTAAACAAATCAGTCAGTGATCTAATCAGTGAAAAATTTTTAGCGGTTATGGAGGCATATAAAAAACAAGCTGCATCACCAACAATTCTTGTATATGATAACGGTGACCACGGCACAGGCAGACATGTTTCTCCGGGAATTGTAAATATATCATCAACGATCGCGGTCAATCTAGCTTGTGACGCTATTGATGGTAGTTATAGCGTAGATTTACAAAAATCTAATCAAGCCCAGCAAAGATAAATTTTATACACATTTACCCCTTGAGTTCCTCCAGGATTTTTAATTGTATCAGAGCCAATCAACGTTGTTTATCTTCGTGTGCATAATCCGCTGTTATCGCGGATAAATTTTAAGCTTACTGATCAGTCTGGATGCCTTTTGGATTTACGCGGAGAAGAACTGAATATAAGTCCGTATGTACGTTCGTAGAATGTCATCGTAGTTCTTACGTTCGTGAAACGTCATCTTAGATCTCGCTTTCTTG
>JAECUM010033160.1:0-35850 GCA_016617855.1 Megalonaias nervosa
CGAAAGGAAACCTAGTGCCATGCAGCTTTGTAGGACGCTTTGAAGGGGAGGGAATCCATGCAAATTCTTTAAGGTCACAAGATGCATGGCTCACTTTTCTATGTGCAAGGTGATTGTTGAGAGAAGAAATATTACACTTCTCTGTTATTCTGAAGTTTTCACTTCCAAGGTCATATTAAAAGTAGTTGCAGAGAACCGAGATTATGTTGAGTCATCATTCCGGAATCCTCAGTCAAAGTTTAAGGTGCCGGGATACAACATTCTCTGTTGTTTGCATTACAGGAAAACGTCGTATTTCAGGGTGTTAGAGTCTCAGATGTTTATCACGATGTGTTATATACATCTTGAAAAAAAAGTTACAATACATTTTATGTTGACTGTGGTCTCTAATAAATGAAAGCATGCTTTCCTAATACCTTTAGAAGAATAACTTAAATGACACAGTAATGCCGTCCAAATTAAAATATTTAATTTCATAAATGTCATGCGTTTAAGACCATTGATTACTTTATATCACCCCGAACAATTTGGGGAACCGGAGGAGGTTAAGCAATATGGCGACAAAGCAAGGTTTATTTGTTGGGGTGGGGTGAGGTGGAGGTTGCTAGTAGCTAGTGATTTTTTTCTGTCATCATTTGGTCGATGTTATCATTTATACAGAGAATGAATATTTTTCTGGCAAATATTCAGCGGCAGTATGAAAAATTGGAGCGGATTTCATGTTATTGCTTCATCGGTTTTGAATTTCTAACTTATTTTTAATGGATATTTTCTGCACAAAACCAATTCTATAATTTAGAAACACGTCTTTCCCGGCATGAAACATTTAACCCTTTGTAACACTAATTATTCACATGCACATTATTCTAATGTCAGATTTTACCCTTACAATTTCAATAATAAGAAACTAATGTTATGTGTGCAAAAATGTGAAGACCTATTTTATCTTTTCCGTAATTATTTTTCCGTACAGTATTCGAAATAAAGAGCTAGTCTGTGTGTAATTTGCTAGCATCACCAAAACTGTGACAGAAGAGATAACTAAAAGCAAATCGAGGGAAACACACAAATCTTGTTTACTCTTCCCTGGTTGCCTATGGCACCAGGATTCCCAGGTGGTTTGGGGTATAAATCCCAGAATACGATCTATTCCATACCATTCAAATATTGCTTTTAGAACTTCCTAGCTGTTGCAATTCAGAGGCATGGAGGAATGGAAAATTCTACTGGTCTAGTTGATTTCGGCGTGAATAAGTAGATGACCGAATTTGAAATTCATGTTTTTGAACAGGCTGCACTGGACCACTACAAGACGAGGATGCAGGCATCTGTGCAGTTGCCAACAAACTACCCGGATGAGCTGTCACGTGTTCATGTGATATGTGACCGCGAAGCCATTGAGATCTTCATGTCCATGTCCATACTGGATGAGAAGCAAGAATTTCAAACGAAACTCCAGGTTATCATCATCGCTGATACATAAAATATATCGCAACATTTGTCAGTATACGCATTTTATTTTAGCGACATACATACATACATACATACATACATACATACATACATACATACATACATACATACATACACACGCACGTACGTACGTACGTACATGAATGTTGAACAAGTTAGCTATCTAAATAGATGCTCCAAGAACGAGTGCTATAGGATGACTGAAAATAGATACATCTATCAAATTCCAACTTTGAATTTATAACAAAGTTTTCTGTTTTAAAGATTAAGTTTCATAGATAAGCCTAGAACATATGTATTATCGTTACAACGTGTCTTTTATCATGCAAATGGTTTTATACCTCCATGGGCCAATTTGATGTAGTATAGCATGACGGAAAGGAATACAAATTGTTTCTTCTATTTATTTTTTTAATATAAATCTTAGATAATATTCACCACATTGTTTAAGTGATTGCATAATTATCGATTCGTTACAGAGACAGTAATGATGCTGACGTTTGTTGTTTATGTCAAATGTCCATAAGGCAAGTGAGCTTCTTGTATGGCCCTGCGACCATTGTACATCATCTGTTGTACGTCGTACGTCAACAATTATTTGTTACCACGTTAGGTGCAATATTTCTGATCTGAGTTGGATCAAACTTGGATTATGGGTTTACATCATCAAGATGTCAGACAATTTCTATAATGACAGAGGTTCAATACATAATAAAAAGGTGATCTTACACTTGGAATTTGGGCTTATATCATCATGGTCTCAAATGAGTTCGATAATGAACGAGATGCACGAATATTAATGAGTGATCTTGCATCTGATTCGCTGGGCGGCTGAGCTTGTTACCACTCCATAAGCCATACTGTGATCCGATTTTGATCAAACTTGGAATGAAAACTTATATGATCATAATCTTGTATGGATACAATAATGAATCCACACATAATAATGAGGTAATCTCGCATCTGGTAGGCTGAACTTTTTTCATTCTAGGGTCTTTATTTCTGATCCAACTTTAATTAAATTTGATACGTAGATTTAAGTCATCCATATTTCTTATGATTACAATTATCCGTATGATCCACGTATATTATTGAGTTGATCTTGCATCTTTTTTGCGACTATGTTTCTGGTCAGATTTTTTAAAATTAAACGTAGTAAATAGACGTGTATGGTCAATATATCCAATGACCTTGATTAGGAGATCTACACATAATAATGAAGTGATGTGGCATTGATCCGCTGAGGTATTTACGAGTAGAGAGAAACTATTTCTGACCCAATTTTAATGAAACTTTGATGTCAGGTTAATATAATTAAGAAATTGGATCACTGTTGTTGTGAGTCAGACAGTGCATTTGAATACTTGAAAAATATTACCACTGTAGAGATTTCTCGTATTTTTGATAGAACTATAATACAGTATCTTAAACAGGCTTGTATCATCAAGATCTCGGCTAAGTATGATTTAGAGAAAGATCCAGGTATTTAATGACACGTTCTTCCATTTTGTTGACTCAGCTTGTCAACGCTCTTGAAGTTGTTATTTCCGGTCAGATTTTTTTTTATAACGTTTGCTAGTCGTGTATCATCAAGATGGTGGATGAGTTTCATTATGAGCAAGATCTACATATATTTATGAGGTAATGGAGTATCTGATTTAATTTTTACTCTGGGAATCAAATTTCTATCGGAGTTTTCACCAGTTTTTGAAATAATCTTATATTATCACCGTCTTAGGTTATATAATATAGGATATCTGCATATATTAATGACATGATCTTGCATATGATTGTCTTGAGCAATTTAGCTCTATAGAGCTAAGGAATATGTTTCTCAACCACTTTCGACCAGACTTTGCAAATACGTTTATATAATCCAAATTTTGGATGATTTAAATTATGAGAAAAAGATAATTATGTCATTAATTTTGGAAAGATTTTTATTACACTGCGGTAAAATAAAGATATAAAATCTCCTTTATTCCATGACTTGTGGCTCGCAATCGTATTTTGTACAAATGCAGCACGCCGTCTACATTTGGTCTAAACTCGTACCAATTTTGTAGGATTCTATCGAGGAAGAATATAAGAGATTTTGCGATTTAAACAGACGTGCCTCCAAAGAAAAATGTCGTCACATTCTAAGAGAAGTAACAGCGCCATTATCAAAGAACATGGCGGAAGGCGTGTACAACAAACCTGGAGGATATCAGGAGTACCTGAAAGACAGGGAACGAGCTTTACTGCAATACCGACAGGATTCCGGGAAGGAAATCATGGTAACCTTTCATATACAACAATTAGTAGTTCTCCTATTTTCCCTAAGCCCCGCTCACCTTAATTTACAAGGGGAAATCTTTACTAAATTCAGTTATTAACGCTTAAGATTCCACTCAACAGTCTTGTATATTGCACGGGTTTGATTTTGAAAGAAAAATAATTTTCCTGGTTTTCTTCACTGGTTATCCTGGTTATTACAAAATACCTTGTGTAGATTATATATTTTAAAACTAACTTTAAATTCCATTTATGTTTGTGTATGATTGTTGAGTATAATTGGATTTTTGTGTATACAGCTTGGCCTTACTTCAAATGTAGATCTCTCAACAGATTGATTGCACTGCTTGTCATTTTCATCTCGCTGACTTAAATGGTAAATTGGGAAAGAAAAAAAATTCGGATCAAAGTTTTACCCCCTCCCCCCCAAAAAATATTTTTATTCTGTTTTTATAGTTTGTAATTCATTTATTGCACTTTCAAAAATTAGTATTATCTACTGCGGCAAAATTAATTTTTCCTGTAAAATTAGTGCAATTTTGAATTTATTCGGGTTCATTTCTCGAATACATGTGAACAAACTTTTGGATCAGCTGTTTGCTTTAGGCAGCGCGCTATTTCCCTAATACCACATACAAAACAATTTCGGTCACAATACATTAAAGAATCATAGGGGTATGCCAACATTAAATTCACCGTGATTGTTGTAAATTCAGGCAACTTCACCTGAAACTGTAGAGTGGAACCTAACATAAATGAGGTAACTCACGTAACATGGTCACATGACCAACTATCCGGAACTAAGCCAGGATGTCATTAATGCGAAGACTGGGAAGCTATTTGAGAAAATTTTGGAAAAATAATATTTTCTTATTCACATACGGGTTGATATAGAAATATAACATCATCATTTTCCACTTTGATGAAAGGTGTGTGTGAAATTTAGGCCCATTTTTGCTCACCTCTACGAAATGGAGATAGGCTATTGTAATACACCTGGCGTCGGAGTCGGCACAGGTAAAAGTATTTTCATATGTACAGCCTCACTAAATCTCAACCAGTATTTCTTCTTCATTCCTTGGCAACAGTTTGAAGTGGTTTTCCACCCACTTGTGAGGTATCAGAGGGGACTAAATTTGTACATACATGTAAATTATTTATATTTTTTCTTGCTTAAGGTTTGCATTTAGGTCAGGATTTTTGCACACTATATAAATAAAACTGTCATACATGAAATTATGATGCTTGGTTAGTGACCACATGTTGAAGAGTACAACAAATTCATTACAAAAATTGGGCACTGTGACCAATATTTCACGTTTTCCTGATTTGTGTGTTTTTAGTTGATTTCTCGGGCTTCGTTTATGCTAGAATCATCAAACTATATGATTGTATTCATCTATATTAGTACTTGACACTTAGAATAAAATAAGGTTATGGTGACCTACATCTAAAATTTTACTGGCTTAGGTTAAGCTTTCGCATTAAACTTGTGACCATATAAGTCTACTGAATGCAATGTACATACAGTCCTGTCTGTAATCATGAAACTTGTTGACAGGATGCATCTCAATGAGCACTACTCCTTTCTTTCAGTACTAGGTCATTGTGATCCACATTTCATGCTTCACTGACTTACCTGGGTTGCACTGTATAGCCCATTTTGCACTGAGAAATGACGTTAAACCCAAAACAACAAACAGCAACAAACAACTACCTAGAATCATGAAACATAGTGACTGGATGCCTCGCGATGAGCAGCGCTCATTTTTTTCACTGCTAGGTGTTCGATTACCCACACTGGCTTGGGTTAAATTTTGTATATGATGTTCATTTCTCAATGCTTTAGTGAGTCTGTTCAAGTTTTGTATTTAAAGTATATTTATTAGGTACTGCTGCTAAAATCGTGAATAGGTAATGATATGTATCTCTATTATTTTCACACTCTTACAACAAAAGAATCTCATCGTGACCTATATTTCATCTCTTTTTGTTTTGGTTAGACTTTTGTGTTTAATTCATGACTACATGAGTATTGTGTATGTTATATGAATACTATACCTTGAATCATGAAATATGGTGACTTAGTGCATATTAGTAGGTTCTACAGCCTTCTTGCCAAAAGAGGTCTCTGTGATATGTATATCAATGCTTTAGTGAGTCTGTTCAAGTTTTGTATTTAAAGTATATTTATTAGGTATTGTTTAAGTTCTAATATGAAACTTGATAACTGGATGTATCTCTGTTCATTCTACATCTTTACAACCAAGGAAGTACTGTGACCTACATTTTGTGCTTTAATAGCATGGGTTAAATATACTTGTTTATAACCACATTGATCCTTCCATGCTATATACATACTAGCCTACTCAGAATGCCTTTTCTGACCAATGCGATTCGAATTCAGAATAACTGTTTATTCAATAGTAAATGTATTGAACATACGTTATATATTGTGATAGGCTACCCTCAACAGGTTAACTTTATATTGTGCATGTGAATGAGCAACGAACTTAATGAAGTGGGGTCCATGCTTTTCATGTGAGACCTCGTATGTAGTGGCTAATCAAGGTAATTACTGATGCATGAAATGCTTGCACTACTTGCCGTCACTCCAGGGTTACTAAGAGCATGTGGTTTTTATTCAATAAAAACTGGCTTCTTTGGGGTGGACAGTGATAATAACTTTTGAAGTAGATTTTAAGAACAACGATTTAAACAATAATAATCAAAAGAAACTACAATAATCTCTGGTTTTGATCAACCATTATAGTACATCTACTTAACTATCATAGAAAGAAATATAATTTTTAGTATGTCCTGTCTGCCATGTTAGCACAATACTTAGCATATAGTGTCAATTGAAATTTCAAATGTTAAATTGTAAAACGACTGCAAAATATGATGTAAAGGGAAAACATTCCAACAAAATCTGAATTAGTGTGTGTGTGTGTGTGTGTGTGTGTGTGTGTGTGTGTGTGTGTGTGAGATTTGGATTTTTAACGTTGCTTTAACAATTTTTCAGTCATATCACTACGATGTCAGCAATGTGGCAGTTTATAATGATGTCTAGCACTGGGGCATCATGCCGCAGACATGTAGCATGATGTCCTACCCAGTCACATTACCCTGACACCAGGCCAACCAGTCCTAACACTAACTTCTTAATGCTGAGCGCCAAGCGAGGCAGCTGTTAGTACCTGAGTTAGAAATGAGGACAGCATTCGTTGTCAAGATGTCTAGATGTCTTTTGTCTGAAATTATTTTTTAGCATGATAATTAGCTTTTTAGAATGGCTGCTGAAAACTATTAAAAGTGAAGGTGAACTATGTAATCATTGCTTACACTCTAGTTGAAATTTTGAGCTTTATTCATCACTGTTTCCATGGGAATGGCAGCATGATGATGTCAACTAGGTCGGTCATGAAATCCCTAATACTATTAATTTACTCACATCCTAAAATTATCTTGCATTTTGTTTGTCTTACACCAACTGTATAAAAAAACTTCTAAAATTGCATTATTTTCAATATTTCTGTATATTTCCTCAGAACATCTAATTTTTAGTGATGGAGATGTTTCCAACACATGTCTGCTTTTAATTCACACTTGATGTTGGGTTATTATATAGTAGTTGTCTTCCAATAATGTCCATTATGTCAGTATATTATTGGGATTACATATTAAATATATGCAGTAATGTCCTTTATATTAATGTATTATAGGGATTACTTGTTAAATATATACAATAATGTCCTTTATTTCAATCCTTTATGGAGATTACATGCTAAATACAGAAGCAGAGCATGACCTGAAGCTGACTTGCAAAATATGATTATTTAGGACTTCAAATTAATATGACAATTCTGGATACACTAACATATTTTAGCAAATGAATACATATATTTTAATCTTACAAATGAAATAAATTTTGCATGCAAGAAAATATTTTAATTATAAGCACAAAGGAACTGTGCATTTTGCACATTAAATCTGTAACTTTAAATATATTACATCAGTCATGCTCTCAAGATATATATATATATATATATATATATATATATATATATATATATATATATGCTCATTCTAAGTGGGTTTTGTGATGAAGAAACCAGGAGAACATGGGGAAAATAATTTAAAAAGGTGGGCTACCACTTACACTTGCATGTGTTCCGAGCATGTGCCGGAATAGTGGATTTGAAATACATGATCGTAAAGCTTCCAAAGCATATTACCACAGTGTAATTGAGTGCGTTCATATTTTGCTAAGATATCTTTACTATTCTTGAGGTAGGCTGAAGATGCTCTAGAGGAATTCCTGAGGGAAAGAGATTCAGAGGCAGAGGCCATCCTTGCCAGTGATAAGGCTTTAACAGAAGCGGAACGAATTAGAGCTGGTAGGCCTTTTTTTTACCGAAAGTAATATTAATATGTAGAATCAGCCGTCAATATAATGAATAATTTCAGTTGTACACAAAACGGGGGTTTATAAAAATACTTTCTAAATATTACAAGATTAACTTTATCTTAAAAATCAATGCAATGTTTGGCCAGGTGCTTCATATTTGACAAAGCCTTTGTCCCTAAGCAAAAATTAATTCCATGTGTTTCAGAGGAGAAACGTGCGGCGGAGATCAGTGAGCAAAGGGCGCGTGCAGCAGAAGAGGAGCGAGCTCGACAGGAGCAATTGCAACAAGACCAGAAAAAAAGTTACCAGAGTAACCTTGAACTTTTACAGAAGAAGATGCTGGATGAGAAACAAAAACTCATCGCGGAGAATGAGAAACTTCTGGAACAAAAACTACAAGAGCATAAACGTGCCATTAATGATGAGCTGGAAAAGGTAATACAGTCACGGGAACAAGAAATAAGGGCGCTTACAGAACAGATAGAGAGAGACAGGGATGAAAGAAGTCAGATTGAGCAGGTAATATATCAAAACCAGCCAAGGTAGAGTAAATGATGTACCGCTCATGCTTATTGGGGTTAAAAAAGACCGAATTTAAATGAAGTCACTTCATACTGAAAATGTGCGTCTCTAATAGGAAGAGTTCTACCTCTTATAAGGTCAAGAAAGAATACTTCTTTAAGTAAGAATACTTCTGTCGCTCGTCTTCAGCTCTTTATTGGAGTTTTTTTAACATCTGCAAAAATTTATCGTCGTAAACTGCTGTGCCAAAGATCATATTTTTGTTAACGGCAAGAATATAGTGTTATTTTATTTATTTATTTTTTTATACATCAAAAACAATATTTTATTAGCCTCGCCTCATCAGCATCAGTAGAAATGTATGGATTTCAAACTACTACGAGTTGTTTTAGATTCCATACAAAAGTTTTCTATTATTTGTGTATTGTGTGTTTGACAAATGACTTTCAGCGTCTTTACACATTAACTTCTGCTTCAAATCCGCATTTCATAGTATCATCAGTTTAGATATGAAGCACTCTGTGTGTACCAGATAGCACCTTAATACATTGCTTGGTACATCTTAATACATTGCTTGGTATATCTTAATACATTTTAATACATTGTTTGGTACATCTTAATACATTGCTTGGTACATCTAAATACATTTTAATACATTGCTTGGTACATCTTAATCATTGCTTGATACATATTAGTACATTGCTTGGTACATCTTAAAACATTGATTGTTACATCTTAATACATTGATTGGTGCATCTTATTACATTGCTTGGCACGTCTTAATCATTGCTTGGTACTTCTTAACACATTGATTTGTACATCTTAATACATTGCTTGGTTAATCTTAATACAGTGCTTGGTACATCTTAATACATTGATTGGTACATTTTAATCTTTGCTTAGTACATCTTAATACATTGCTTGGTACATCCTAATACATTGATTGGTACATCTTAATACATTGATTTGTACATCATAATCTTTGCTTGGTTCATCTTAATACATTGCTTGGTATATCTTAATACATTGATTGGTACATTTTAATACATCGATTGGTGCAACTTAATACATTGCTTGGTGCATCTTAATACATTGCTTGGTACATCTTAATCCTTGCTTGGTACATCTTAATACATTCCTTGGTACATCTTAGTCATTGCTTGATACATCTTAATACATTGCTTGGTACATCCTAGTACATTGATTGGTATATATTAATCTTTGCTTAGTACATCTTAATACATTGCTTGGTATATCTTAATACATTGATTGGTGCATCTTCATACATTGCTTGGTACATCTTAATACATTGCTTGGTACATCCGAAAACATTGCTTGGTACATCTTAATACATTGTCTGGTACATCTTAATACATTGATTGGTACATCATAATCTTTGCTTGGTATATCTTAAAACATTGCTTGGTTCATCTTAATACATTGATTGGTACATTTTAATACATTGATTGGTGCATCTTAGTACATTCCTTGATACATCTTAATACATTGCTTGGTACATCTTAATCACTGCTTGGTACATCTTAATACATTCCTTGGTACATCTTAATCTTTGCTTGGACATCTTAATACATTGCTTGGTACATCTTAATACATCAATTGGTGCATCTTAATACATTGCTTGGTATATCTTAATACATTGCTTGGTACATCCGAAAACATTGCTTGGTACATCTTAATACATTGATTGGTACATCATAATCTTTGCTTGGTACATCTTAATACATTGCTTGGTATATCTTAATACATTGATTGATACATTTTAATACATTGATTGATGCATCTTAATGCATTGCTTGATACATCTTAATACATTGCTTGGTACTTCTTAATACATCAATTGGTGCATCTTAATACGTTGCTTGGTATATCTTAATACATTGCTTGGTACATCCGAAAACATTGCTTGGTACATCTTAATACATTGATTGGTACATCATAATCTTTGCTTGATACATCTTAATACATTGCTTGGTACATCTTAATACATTGATTGATACATTTTAACACATTGATTAGTGCATCTTAATGCATTGCTTGATACATCTTAATACATTGCTTGGTACTTCTTAATACATTGCTTGGTACATCTTAATAAATTTTTTAGTACATCTTAATACATTGCTTTTATACATCTTAATAAACTTTTTGGTAGATCTTAATACATTGCTTGGTACATCTTAATGCATTTTAATACACTGTTTGATACATTTTAATACCCTGCTTGTTACATCTTAATACATTGCTTGGTACCTCTTAATCAGTGTTTGTTACATTCTTAATACATTGCTTGTTAAATCTTAATACATTGCTAGGTACATCCTGAAACATTGCTTGGTACATCTTAATACATAGATTGGTCCATCTTAATCTTTGCCTGGTACATCATACTACATTGCTTGGTACATCTTAATATATTTTAATACTTTGTTTGGTACATCTTAATACATTGCTTGGTACATCTTAATGTTCATTGGTACATCTTAATATATTGATTGGTGCATCTTAATACATTGCTTGGTACATCTTAATGATTGCTTGGTACATCTTAATACATTGCTTGGTACATCTTAATCTTTGCTTGGTACATCTTAATACACTGATTGATACATTTTAATACATCAATTGGTGCATCTTAATACATTGCTTGATACATCTTAGTACATTGCTTGGTACATCTTAATACATAGATTGGTCCATGTTAATCTTTGCTTGGTACATCTTAATACATCGCTTGGTACATCTTAATACATCTATTGGTACATCTTAGTGCATTGCTTGGTACATCCTAATACATTTTAAAACATTGTTTGATGCATCTTAATACATTGTTTGGTACATCTTAATACATTGCTTGGTACATCTTAATATACTGCTTGGTACATCTTAATGTTTTAGTACATTGTTTGGTACATCTTAATACACTGCTTGTTACATCTTATTACATTGCTTGGTACATTGCTTGGTACATCTTAATACATTGCTTGGTACATCTTAATATATTGCTTGGTACATCTTAATACATTTCAATACATTGTTTGGTACATCTTAATACACTGCTTCTTACATCTTAATACATTGCCTGGTACATCCTAATACATTGCTTGGTAGATCTTATTACATTTTAATGCATTGCTTGGTACATCTTAATCGTTGCTTGATACATATTAATACATTGCTTGGTACATCTTAAAACATTGATTGGTACATCATAATACATTGATTGGTGCGTCTTAATACAGTGCTTGGTACATCTTAATACAGTGCTTGGTGCATCTTAATACATTGCTTCATACATCGTAATCATTGCTTGGTACATCTTAATACACTGATTGGTACATCTTAATCTTTGCTTGGTACATCTTAACACATTGCTTTGTACATCTTAATACACTGCTTGGTACATCTTTATACATTGACTGGTACATCTTAATCTTTGCTTGGTACATCTTGACACATAGATTGGTACATCTTAATACATTGATTGGTACATCTTAATAGACTGCTTGGTACATCTTAATACATTGACTGGTACATCTTAATCTTTGCTTGGTACATCTTAATACGTTGTTTGGTACATCTTAATACATTGCTTGATACATCTTTTCTTACGATTAAGTCCACTTTTGTGGGTAGTTTTCTTTTCTAAATACTCGTAATAGTTGTGTACAGTTTATATAATCTCTATTTGCTTATCATCAAATGATTAAAAATCAAAACCCCATAATCTAACAAGTAAGGGGAAAGCCGTCAAAGGGAATGACAAATGGCTTGCGGAAGTATCCTGCAGATTAAAGGTTGTTATCCTGTGTGAAGGTCATCATCGTCATTATCAGTATCATCATCATCATCAATAATAATAATAATAATAATAATAATAATAATAATGGTATTATTATTATTACTACTACTATTACTACCACCACTAGTACTACTGCTGCTACCATAACTACCACCTCCACTATTATTATCACTACTACTATTATAACTTCCATTTCTCTGCCTTCTTCTTCTCATCCTCATACTACTACCACTACCACTACTGCTACTACGACTACAACTACAAGCAGATTAGACTAGAGAATTCCTGACAATGACACATTCCTTTTGGAACTCTAAAAATATGCCTCTTTTCAAAATACTCGATATTAGACGTATAGCACAAACAACAAAGGCAGCTAGAGAGGAGTTTCAAATATAAACCGTCGCATCATAATGAGACAAAGAGAAAAAAAATGATGAATCTGATTCGATCAGAATATAGCCATAAACAATAAAAGCATGCACTTGAAAATGGTAAAGTCAGAGAGTTAGTTTAATTTACGCACAAAACACATACACCCATATATATATATATATATATATATATATGTGTGTGTGTGTGTGTGTGTGTGTGTGATAAGGTAAATACAAATTTTGTAGATGTTGATAATCTTTTGCGGATTACATTGATTAATTTGATGGGTATTTGAAAAGTTCTAAATATTTGGCACAATATTTTTATTTCGTTTAATCTGTCAAAAATTTAACACCAATCAATAAACAAAATAATGTTCTATAAAATGATATACAGTTGCACCTGCACATACCAGTAGTTATATGCATCTGACGTAATATGGGTAAATGACTGATCTAAAATGTTTGAGTGGATCTAATCTGCTGCTGTGTAAAGCAAACTATAAAACAGGGGTTATCTCAGAGTACTCCCCGACTCTTATCAAGACCGACTTTGATAAAGTTTACGGATGTAATTCTCCATCATATACCTGATTTTTGAGGTGGTTTAATCGTTTTAAAGATGGGTGTGAATCCATAAAAGATGACCCACGTTCTGGAAGACCATTCTGTAATTTGTGAGCGGGAAGTAGTTTGCTGTGAAGGAGACAATTGATGAAGATGATCGATGCACAATGGAAGATATTTCTAGTATCAAGGGCATTAATTCGTCAGCTGTTTTTAATATTATGAACAATCCTTGAAGCTCATAACTGTTTATATAAGATGGGTACCTAATATGTTAACGGCTGATCAAAAACAGATTCCGGTTGAAGTAGCTAAAAAGCGTCTCGCTAAATATGAAAAGAGTGACTAGAAATGCTTCAGTGAGATAGTCACCGGTGATTAAATATGGATTTACATTTCAGAACCCAACTCAAGAGAAAATAATAAAGTCTGGATCAGAAAAAAATGAGCAGACATAGTCGGCTGTCAAGAGTTTTATGCACTTTATCTTTTTTATGTTAAATACCTGGTCGTCCAGGTGCCTTTATTTGACTCTGCTAGATACCTGTATGCCTTCAAAGTGTTGCCAAAAGCTGTGGTACACTATTGAACTACTCATCTGCGCACCGGTATCTGAATTATCCATCAACTCCCTGACAACACATCGGCAGGTAAATCCATCAACTCCCTGACAACACACCGGCAGGTAAATCCATAAACTCCCTGACAACACACCGGCACGTAAATCCATCAACTCCCTGACAACACATCGGCAGGTAAATCCGCTGCTGTGCCAGATTACCTGAATGTGCACAGCATTCAGACATCCTCCATACAGACCTGCTTTAGCTCTAGGTGGTTTTAGCCTGAATCCCATTGTCGACCATTCACGGAGGCGCAGACGATTTCAAAGCTGCCATATGTATGAACAACATACGCAAAAGTGAATACAAAATGATGTTAATCAGATCGAGAAATTGTGTCGAGGTGTATGGGGAATACTTTGAGGGAATGCAATGCGATGACATACTGTTCATTAACGAAGAACTTTATTGTACATTCCACCACTATTTAAAAGTTGATAAATATCCATCTAATGTCAATAATTAATTAAGTTTAATTATTTGTTCGACATAATAGTGGCGGAGAATTAGTTATTGTGTTTTGCAGACGACAGAGTTTATTATATGATGGGGGGCTTTAATAAGTTGACAGATCGGGCCTTTGCTGTTTGTTCTACTTCTTATTTTATGCGACAAATCATGGATCCTGATTTTTGTGGCGCATGATGAGCCGGCCGATATTGGTTTACTTTTCGCAGAGGGTGAGTTTTATACATGGATAGATACAGTATTGAGCACACATTGTCTTTCCGTTGACCAGTCTGAATTCCAATACTTTCACGTTTCTCAGATATTTCTGCTTCGACTTATTTTGGAGGGACTCCTTGGTTAAATCTTTTATGGTAATTTATTCCTGGGTTAATTTGGGTATTCCACTGCAATTTAACCTCCATGCTTGTATTCATGTAGATAGTTATATACGTTATATTCGTAGATTAGAAAACACCTATTTTACAGGTGGATGCGGTGTTCCTTTTTCTCTAGATATTTCCCAATGACATTATTTCATTCTTTTTTTCATTCAGGTCACTTTTTCTTGAGCTTTGACTTACTTACCACTGGTTTATGAATGATTTTATACACTGCTTTCTATGTGGGATTGACAACGGGATTTGGTTCCGCTTAAACATCTACGTTACAATTCCTTGAAGTTTTCACGTTTCATTAATAATGTTGCATTAATCTGTCAGTAACTGAGACTAACCTTTGAGAATATAGTTATTGTCCATCAACCTAAGATGATCGCAATTTCTTCAACAACAATTAATTTTCATCTACAAAAAACAATTGTTTCTAAAAGAAAAGAATAAATTTTCCAAAACATAAATTAGAGAAGTACAATTTTAATTTTCCGCTCCTAGTTTCATAATTCATTGCTATTTGCCATAAAATGCGTGGATCAAACATGTTGACAGATTCATTTGTATTATTTATACATGTTTTCTTTCTTCAAGCAGGACTGCTCTGGGTTATTTGGCCTTTTGAAAGCTGCAGGAAGTTTCATGTTCCCTCGAATTTTTACGTTCGCCGGTGGTATTCCAGCAGCAGTTGCATTCGTTGTTGCAGAAGAGGCTGTAATAGGACTCTTAAGTAATACATAAAGACAATGCTAATATATCATGATTTTATAATTGCAAGTAGATTTTAATGTACAGTATAAAATATTAATACACTTTCATGAGTTTGAATTCAATTGATTCATTTTGATGAACAATGTAAGCTATGTTTAAGATTTTAATGCGGCATTGGTTTTTACATATACCGTTAGTAACAGCTCTTAAATAAATGCACACTTGGGGTTTTTGATAGGAAAATCAATTTCTCTTATGAATATTTCTGAAAATCATGACTGATCGCAAAATACAACAAAGCCTGAGAATTAAGGATACCCATAAGACTTGGCCAGAGAGTCACTAATTATGAGGTGCCTCTATTAGTTATCATTCGTGCAGAACAAATGATACGAGTCACTCGCTTAGCATAATTATGTATAATTCATGCTACTTTTTAGCATTACACTTTATTGCACATTATAAGCATAATCCACATATCCACACAATTATGATCTTGTTAACATTCAAAAGGGTTGTTTCTTGTTTATCTTGCGGTTTCAAATACTGTTCATTTGATTATCTCAGAATTAAATTAGCAGTCAGAAGATTTCTTTAAAAATAAACAAGGCAAAGTATTATCATGTGCTTTTACTTCAGACTAATATACTTACACTATTCCAATGTCCTGACTTAGTCATTATGCAGACATTAAATACTAGTATACTTACACTATTCCAATGTCCTGACTTAGTCATTATGCAGACATTAAATACTAGTATACTTACACTATTCCAATGTCCTGACTTAGTCATTATGCAGACATTAAATACTAGTATACTTACACTATTCCAATGTCCTGACTTAGTCATTATGCAGACATTAAATACTAGTATGCTTACACTATTCCAATGTCCTGACTTAGTCATTATGCAGACATTAAATACTAGTATACTTACACTATTCCAATGTCATGACTTAGTCATTATGCAGACATTAAATACTAGTATACTTACACTATTCCAATGTCCTGACTTAGTCATTATGCAGACATTAAATACTAGTATACTTACACTATTCCAATGTCATGACTTAGTCATTATGCAGACATTAAATACTAGTATACTTACACTATTCCAATGTCCTGAGTTATTCATTATGCAAATATTAAATACTAGTATACTTACACTATTCCAGAGTCCTGAGTTATTCATTATGCAGACATTAAATACTAGTATACTTACAATATTCCATTGTCCTGAGTTATTCACTATGCAGACATTAAATACTAGTATACTTACACTATTCAAAGTCCTAGTATGCCATATCCATTGTCAAAATCAATCGTCCATCTTCTCCTAACAGGCCTGCTATCATTATAAGCAGAATTTCATTCTTTTTGTATGATGATATGCATAGCGAATTGTTATGGTGTGCTGTATTTTTTGCCACTGTAAACCACAGATTTGGATTAATAAATATTATATATTATTCTCAGATGAATATAGTTTCTCCTCTGTATTTTTATGCATGTAAAAGTGCTTGCCCGCTAACAGGAACCAGTTAACCCATGCTCATTCCAACAAATGGAAGTCATGCTAGTACCTTTATTTTACCCGTACTTCAGAGATCAAGCAACATTTAATAGCATTAAGCTAAATTGGTTTCTTTCTACAACATGTAGCAAATTATTCAATCATACCCAAACCCAATTTCTATATAAAAAAAAACATACAGCATGTTTGCCCAACAAGGCATATCGCTCATAATTTCTTGAAAATGTGTAAACTAAAAGTGAGTCTTTACATTCGCTGTAGTCTTGAAGTTATGGTTGTAAACTTTTGTTCCAAATCCTTTAAATAGTGTGTTATTCATTTCATCTGCATCCTCAATATTAAATTTAGCTACACCAATGTTATTAACTTCTCAACCAGTTATGAGTTTGCATATGTGTAAGATTGTTTAATCTTAGTATATATTTTTTATATTAAATTAGGTAAATATAATATCTGTTTTGATTTCATCTTATAAATATGTAATAGTTAGTTGTTTTCATACATATAATGGTCATTTCATTCCACTCATTTTGTTTTTTACATCATCTATCTTTCTTTTGGTTATCTCTGCGAAATCATTATTTATGTGACTCAGTGTATTTGTAAATTAGCATTTATTGTGCTATTAAGGTCAGTAATTATTGCGATAAAATCAGTCATTAGCTCTGCAAATGTTTGACATTTAATTTAATTGCTCCAGTTTTTTCTGTAATTATTCAAGTTAGGATTAAGTTACAGTATTTCTTCAAGCTATTTCTTTATTTCTCAAATATCATTATCCAAGGCAACTATCTCCCTTTGTATCCTTTTCTCCGATTGATTATAAAGATCATCGGATATTTGGTAAATTGTCTGCAATTTCACTTACTGATTGCAAGGCATGCATTGCTGTAGGTAAAGTGCTGTATTTTTCTGATCAATTCCCGTGAACCTAAAACAAACTTTTATCATCAATCTGTATCTGGAGCTATGATATTTGTCTGTTATTTCTTTCAGTACCACGCTCTTCACTTGATTTTTATTTGTTGTCAACCTGTTCCCTCCACCTCGTGAAATTTTCAGATTGTTATCTTCAATGTTTTTGATTTTAAACTCATTTTTGTAGAACATTTATATTAGTTGCAGTAAATGTGCCTACTGGATATGCTAAATTGGTCAACTTAAATGACGTAATTGCTGACGTTTAAGTCGGTATTAATTGTTACACCTAGCGTAGCATTTATTATGTTTCTATAAAAATGTTTAAAGGAAAGAAATCACTTGGATATCTAAGAGATTCTTCTCCTCCACTCATTATACACATGATATCATTATTTACTTTACATGGAAATGTTACAGACATACCTTCAACAATTATAACATTTCCTTATTCTTCTATAATGCTTATGTTAAATCTGCTAATTGTTCCTCCTGTTCTAATACAGGAAATGACTCTAATAAACAAAACTAATAGCCATTACAATAAGTTTTGATGTTGTTGACTTGATTGAGATAAATGTATAAATAGTTTGGTTTTGAGAAAATATAAATTGTATCAGATTCAATAGACTTCTATATAGGTCTCTTCAATCCAAAAATACATAACTGAGGCTGGTTGTGTTTGCTAATCGGAGTTATTTTAACTATCGTGTATCAAAGATTCGACACCAGTACTTTCTGAATTACCACCATTTGGAGTTAGTCCATCTTTAACTTTCTCATGCATTTTAACGTTGTAACATATTGTTTTTAGTTCTTGGGAAACATTGTAGCAACGAACAATAAAATTTATTCTCTGCGACCACATAAGAATTTGCAATTTTTTGTCATCAATTTGATTTGCAAAATATACTTCATTTGGACTGAGACCATTGAATTTAATACAGGTGTCTTGGTTTGAAAAGGCTACGACACGGTGGTGTAGTCAGTTCAAAGATTACACAAAGTGCAGGAACACGATTTTTATAATGTAGAAAATAGAGGGAAGACTGTGAGGATCGAGCCTTTAAATTTGCGTACTGAACGTTTGGCACATAAACAAAATGTTCCATCTGGCACCATAAGGAATGAATTTCAGTATAGATTTAACATACTTTAAAGCATGACAAAAACGACATAGGCTCTGCAAGGCATAATGCAACCGCAATATCCGATATTTCTGAAAGGAATTTTTATTGATACGAAAGAATTAAATACAGAAATAAGAGACGTAAATCCTGAATTGAATGAACGCTTTCATAAATTAGATGAAAATTTAACCCACTTGTGTCGAAATTAGGAAGCTGAAACAAAAGAACCAAGACCTAAAAAGATGAAGTAGCGAAAAAAGGTACATAAGAAAGGCAATTATTTGAAGGGTATTTATCAAAAGAGATGAATAACCAATGTCTGAAAGGCTTTTTACGTCACAAGAAGAAAATACATTATAAATGAAATAGAAAAATTGTACAACATGGGGTCAGAATTAATTGAAAATAGATGTGGAAAAAATGAAAATATTTACAAGATAAACATGTACAAAATTAAATATATTATGAAATATATACATACTCCCTCCCGAAGAAACACTTAAACAGTTGTTAACAGACGTAAAACAGTTATTCCAAAAAAATGGTGTACGAGTAGCTTATATTGTTACAGCGACATCAATAACTATACCAATAATTGCTCTGCAAATTTGGTTATATTAACTGGTGGAGATCAGCCTCAACCTACCTAATACTCTGCCACCTCTTCCCAAACGAATGACTTGCTTACATAATTAAAATGTCTTGAAAATATTGTTGAATATTTGCTTGATTTAGTACCCAATAAAAAGCTTTCTTTTTTATAAAAGCAGCAGCAGTATTCAGTGGCATTAAAGGTTGTGTGATCAGCCGACATCTTGTTTATTGCTTTGTCACTAAACGGTTTGTTGCTTTACCTTTTTGTTCAATGGTGTATACAAGCATGCTCAAGAGTACTTAGGTAATAAACTATTTTAAATGATTCTTGGTTTAGGCCTCGACGTATCTAAAGTCAATATAAAGTGATAATAGTTTCATCTGAAATAAATCCAATATATACATTAGTGAAAATGAAACAATACCCACACACTGCATTTCTTGCAATGACAAATACATATTCTTCCACAAAAGAGGGGCGTTGTGGTAGTACAAAAAGAAGAGCGCCAGACTAATAATCCAAGGGTCAAGGGATCGATCACCAAAAACCAGCTCAGATCGGCTGCCTTGCTCAGTCTTGGGGAAAAACATGTTCCTCTGCATGATATAGTCAATAATGTGCTAAAAGTGGCGTAAAATCAATAACAGAACATCTTCCACAGGCACGTACACACATACACACATTCTCACTCAGAAAATCTTGCATTAGGTGACATTTTTCTCGATGATTTCGAGAAGGCATTCCAGAAAGTCAATGATACATATGAAACTCACACAGATCAAGAAGGAACATACGGCATATGAATAATTAGGAAATGTATGCCAGCATGCAAAATGGCACATAAATGTTATTCATAAAAGTGAAATGAAAAGGGAGAAAGAAAAGAAGGTATTTATTATCACAGTATGGATCCATTGATTATATTGACTTTGCTTTTAACATAGGGTCTTATACGTACACCATTTTAGTAGGAGCTGATCTGAGACGTTCTGCTTGTAACAAATGTTTGGTCTACAAGATAAGAAATTTCAAATTAGTGAGAAAAAGATTTATTGGTTGTGTACCTGTCTACTGAATTATGAAATACTGTTGTTATGCAATGTCCGTACAATAGTCAATACAGGGCTAGTGGTTTATGTATTTTACCCAGACCACAGACGTTAAGTAAAATTTCCTGCTTCTTGTATTTTGTACCCATGGCTACTTATGTTGTGATTTCCTCGTTTTTCACAAGCATGCATGAGCAAAATACATCAGCAGCACAATGTAACATTCTCCTACAGCAAACTTTAAAAGTTCTGGCGTTTTTATAAACCTATCACTTCCATTAAGGCATAGTGGAATTGCAGACTACATGCACGATTTACTTACCTCTGAAATTAAAGTCCTTCACAAATTGCAAAACCTTCGCACTTCCGAAACTAACAATTTTGATAACGTAAAATGCCCAAATGAATATGGGCAATTTTACATTTTGCACAGACACAATGCAGGCCCGGCCCTAGGGCAAGGCGAACGAGACAACCGCCTTGGGCCCCACGCTTCTCCACAATGCAATTATTTTGCTAGTGGCCCCACGCCCATCGCTTGCTGCCTTGGGCTCCGCATGCTGCCTTGGGGCCCGCACATCCTAGGGCTGGACCTGCAGACACATGTTAACACACTTCCTCAAAAGAGTTTTACTAAGTTCAAATTACAATCAAGACAGACCGTTCCGGTGGCCTAACTAAGTGGTTTGAGCATCCACCTCGGATGAGGAGGTGGCAGGTTAAAACCCCGGCCGAGTCATACCAAAGGCTTATAAAAATGGTACATGTAGCTGCCTCGCTTGGAGCTCAGCATTAATAGGTTAGTGTTTGAACTGGTCGACCTGGTGTCAGGATAATGTGACTGGGTGGGACATGATGCTACATGTCTACGGCATGATGCCCCAGTGCTAGACATCAGTATATACAAGTAAATGGGTCTCGTGTTTGGAACTATTTTGTTAGATTCTTAACATACATACATGTTCACCGAGCTGGTGAGTATAGAGATAATATCCAAATTAGGCAGCACATCGCCAGATAGAAGAACGTTTACTTTGCGACGCTGGTTCAACGTGTCTCCTAAACATCAAAGTGCCAGTTTTAATCGATCGATTAGTGGCTGTGCTTGGAAGAGAAACTTTGACTGGCTTATTCAAACAGAACTAACGGTCATGAATGGCAACAATGGCGAGAAAAATGTACCCGGTCTTGTTGTAACTGGTTAAATAGTTTATTATATGTTTATTGGAGGAAAAGTGCAAAGATTTTTAAAAGATATAGTTGATTAGTGACCTTAACTTAGAAGGCAGCATCAGGCCGCCTGAGGAAACTGATGAGGATAAGATAGCAGGACAGGGTCCCAGACACTGAGGTTCTCACACGGGCAGGCGATTCAAGCATCCACACCCTGTTAATGAAATAACAGTTGAGATGGGCAGGCCATATCACCAGGAGGTAAGTAGACCGACTACCAAAGAAGATATTATACGGTGAGCTGAAGGTGGGAAAGCGATCTCAGGGTGGTTAGAAGAAACGCTTCAAAGATTCCCTTAAAGCATCCCTTAAATACTTCAACAAAGACGCCGAGTCTTGGTAAGATTGCACACAGGATGGCTCCACCTGGCGGAGTCTCATCCATCCTTAAGCTACAGACTTTGAACGGAAAAGAATTACAGAGGCAGTGCAAAAGCACAAGCAGTGGAAATCTCAGAACTGCAGCACATCTTCTATTGATAAACCAAACCCAAATTGCATCTCCTGTCAAGTGTGACTACGACCGCTCAGAGCACAAATTGTCTTGATCTACTGTAATGATATAAAGCAAAACTCAAAGAAACCTTAAAATACTTACCTGCGACCCTGAGGATAAGATCCACACAATTCAACAAAAATCTATGACCTTGACCTTGAAGACAAGACCCACAGTGTTATATGTGACATCTAATTATACCAAGTTTCATCTCTTCTTCTCAAATAATTTCACAATTATTGAGTGGAAAGGAGAGTGTAATAGAAAAATTAAATATATAACACCTTGGCACTGATGTTGATGATAAGACCCTTAATGTGTGTGTGTGTGTGTGTGTGTGTGTGTGTGTGTGTGTGTGTGTGTGTGTGTGTGGTATTTGACACTTATATATAAGTATATATATATATATATATATATATATGTGTGTGTGTGTGTGTGTGTGTGTGTGTGTGTGTGGTATTTGACACATATATAAGTATACAAAGTTACATACCTTAGGTAGCACTGTTCATTTAGTATGTACTTGTGAGAGAGAGAGGGGCCTGTATAACATGAAGTTGTTTGTATTGTCAGCATGCACAATCATGAAACTATTGGCATACCTCTCTGCTACTTTCATATACTGTGACTGAACTTTCTTTACATGTTGTCATTTTGGAAACTAAAGCACTCACTAAAGTAGACAGTTGATAAAATGGCTGCTACCTTATGCTTGGAAAATGAGCCTAAACAAGTTCAAAAGTACACTAAATTAAGCAGTCACTAAAATAGGGAAAATTAACTTTGGCAGATTAGACAATGCCAGCTTCTGAAAATGCAATGAATCATATCAAAAAATATATAAATAATTAAAAAAAGATTTCAGCTCATTGTTTTTCAATTTACCAATGAAGTTCAGGAAGTAAAACTGACCAAGCAGAGCTAGCACTCTCTTGAGAGCTGCACATTCAACGTAAGGCCAAACTGTATATTCTATAATACAAATTATGCACATGAATCATACACCAACCAAAAGGAAATCAAGTTATTTTAACAATAAGAAAATGTACAAGGTCTGTTTTGAATAATCAGGACAACCAGTGCAAAAAACCTGGTAAATTCTTTTTCTTTAAAAATCAAACTGTGTAAACTGAAATTGTAGGGCACAACCTTAAACCAAATATGAACATTTGTGCCACTGCTTTTCTCATTTTCATATCATCATGTATGATTTTCTCAACATAATGGTATATTTTTAGCATTTGATATTTTATATAAAAATAAGTTAATTATGCCTATTTTGCTCTTGCTTATATAATATGCCCTGTGTGAAATGACTTTAATTAGGGGAAATTAGAAATCTTGGAACACAGAAATAAAAACAGCTTAAATTGTTGGCTTAAGCGAGAGAAAAAAGAAAAAATGTTTCATTACAGTCATTGGTAATAAAATTAAGGACAAAAACGATGACAAAGCTGATTTGCTTTCTTCTATATTTTATTGTAAAAAGAAGAGGACAATAAATCTGGCAAATGGTGAAATGACTGAAACTCATACTGATGCCATGCTAAGGTATTTTCGTACATGAACAAAATATAACAATAGGTTTCTTAATCAAAATAACACTTTAATCATGTGACAAGCAGCCATAAAAGATCTGCTGGTAATCTAATAAAAACTTAAGAATCAAACCTCATTAATCTCATGCTTTCAACCAGACTTGTTTAAAATCCATTGAGAACAAACAAATTAAACATTACATGGAAATCGACATAGGTTTACAGTGTTTTATCTACCCATGCGTCATGCGTCAAATACGCAGAATTTTCCGATTTGACGCACAAAAGCCGACGACGGTACGTAAATTGACGCACCCCAATGTTATGTTTTGCTGATTAACACCAAACAAAGGTTTGGTCTAAAAATCGTCGCCGGTACGTAAATTGACCCACCCAATGTTATATTTTGCTGCTTAACACAAAATAAAGGTTTGGTCTAACTACTTCATTGGCTAGATTACAACTCGCTCAGACAGAGAAAACACGCGCACATCAGTTTGTAATGCTGATGTTATCATAATACATAGGGTTACAACTGAGTGTGGAGCCTGGAGCTGACCGTATGTGACCTGTAACTGTTACATCATTTGTAGCAACAGGATGCTAGAACCATAAATCACCACACACAAGAAAGAGGCGAAAAATAAACATGTGATTTTACTGTGATTCTCACGAGAAACTATTATTTTATGTGCATCCTTGTCACGCAAAGAAGCAACAATTTCCATTCCCTCAATTGTATGCCTTGCGTTGTTCCAAGATACTATCAGCGTTCGAATGAAAATGGCGTCCAAGGTAAAAAACTTAAAACAGATCCCAAACAAACGAAATTATCATTTGGAGCGCGTTTTTACAACCGACAGTCGATAATAGTATTGTTATCAAAGCAGTGGAGCCTTCATCATCTAAAGATGAGGTAACGGTTACTCGTAAGGTAAAACGTAATTTTGTGCAGCAATGGCTGAAAACATACAGCTGGCTACGTTTTCAAAAAAAAGGTAAGTCGAGTGAAGAATGTGACAGTGAAGACGCCTTTGTGTTTTGCCATATATGTACAGAAGCTAAAATAAACCTCGATGACCAAATGTGCCAAAAAAACAAGAACTTTCAGAACAGTACATTGGGAAGGCATGCTGGGTTGCCAGAAAACAAACTGTTGATTGAAGGCAGAGGTCTCGCTAGTATTTTAAAACTAGGAGTCCAGGACTCCCATTTTGGTAAAAATAAGAGTCACACCAGCAAAAGTTGCAGTCCCCTCCCAGAAAACTGTGCAAATTAGAAGAACTATTGATTGCTATTGAGTTTAATTTTACATTCTTTATAACATTGACATAGTTCTCGTTTGTCCATCAGAGTGAGACTGAATTTTGTCAATCCAAGGAAGGTCTTATTCCAAGCACTAAGCTAGGCATCACGAACTTTTCTTACACTTGGCTACTGTCCCATCTGAACTTTCAGTTCTAGCAACTTAGCTCTCTTCTGAATCACATTACAATCTTTGTCAGTCTTCCGTTTAACTCCAAACTACTATCCAAATTTGTGAATGGCATTCTGTCCAAGTCTCAACATGTCTTGATTCTGAGGTCACGTGCACTGCTTATTCCGCTACACTCGGAAATGAACACAATTATGAAACCTACAGTTGTTTACTTCATGTACTCTTATAAATGACCACAAGTACATCAATGGGTCTTTCTGCCTCTGAATTCAATCACTGTAAATATCAGTATATTTTCCCACCCAGCCTCCAGTCAAAGCCTTTGAACTTGCCGCCCAGCTAATTACATCATGTTCTTTGGATGTACTCTTATAATGGCAACATGTACATCAGGGGGTCTTTTAGCCACTGAATTCTGTCATTGTAAATATCAGCACAGTTCTCCACCCTGCCACTAGTCAAAGTCTTTGAACTTTCTGCCCAGTTATTGCGTCATGTTCATTTGATGTACTCTTATAATGACAACATTTACATCAAGGGGTCTTTCAGCCACTGAATTATGTAATTGTAAATATTAGCACAGCTAAGTGATCAATACATTTTCTCACTAATCAGGTGGCTGAAGCAGGACTGGCAAGTTTTTGAATTTTGCTGCCCACCTATTACATGTGTACGGAGGACTCCCGCCTAAGTGATTTTCTGCGTCCCAGATAAACAAATTGGCATCCAAATACGCGTGATTAAGCGTTTCCGAGACCTCTGGAAGGTTCGCGACACCACACAGATTTTAATGCAGTTTTACAAACAAGACATAGCAGCGAAAGTGCTACTTAAGTGTACATTGGCTGAATGTAAAAGACATCCATTTTTTAAAATACAAATCTCTTCTTAATTTAATACACGACTTAACAGCTAAAGAAATTGATGCCATTGGCATTTTGAAGAATTCCGCCATTCAGTATGACTTGACTACTACCTGTTCAGAGGCACTGGAGAGCCAATCAAACATTGTTGAGGATAGTCTTATACGTGACCTGCAGAATTCATTTGTGACAGCAATGGCAGATGAAAGTACTGACATAGCCAACAATAAACGCCTTGTCATATATGTTCAGATTATTTCTGATGATATCAAACCATCAACAAGATATTTAACAAATATAGAATGTTCAGATGCTTCTGGCAAAGGAATTGCCTTATTGGTTTTAGTCACATTATATAACTAATATTTTTGTTGTGTATTTAAACAATATAATTATTTTTTAAAAACTACTTTAGACTGATCATCAGCTTGAATAGGACTCATAGGTTTGGATTTTGACTCACTGTTTTTTGCTTTGATGAGTCAGAGGACTTACTTGAAGCCATTTGTAGATAAAACACTGGGTTTACGAAACATTCAGGTGCCATAACTCTACCAGACATTGATCTAGATGAATATGCTTGTTTGAAATCCAATTAGTTAACAGCTATTGTGAGGAAACAGAACATAGTTGGAATGGAAGCATGGAACAAGTAAAATGGTCATTTTACTGCCCCGTTTTCCAGCAAAAATAATGAACACAAAGTGTACTTAAAATATAATCATTCTCTAACAATACCTTAAATTCAAGGAAGAAAGAAATAACTGATAAAAAAATTCATTTTTTACAATTTTATTTCTTTACAAGCATATCAGGTTACAAAATTCAATGACAATGTCGTCTGATAAAATTGTCATGAAAAGTACTTTTTAAGTTCCTTTTTACTCAGATAAAAGGAAAATTATGTGGCTCTAAGGATTAAATGACTTAAGCATCAGGTTTCTGTAAATCTTCTTCTATCAGCCAACACTGGTTGCCATATTACTCTCTCAATTTACACTTCTGGTATTGGCTACAAGGACAAATAATAAAATGCAAACATGAGAAGAAAATTAAAGAAAAACCTTTGATGCATTTACTTTCCGATACTAGTACAGGTCCATGATGTATGTTGCATAATTATTCACCCATAATGCTTCATTAAACACCCATAATGCATCATTATACACCCATAATGCATCATTATGCACCCATAATTAATGTCACAGCACTGCAATCAAGATGATTATTTATTTGCAGGTCATCATAGCTTTGCTGAAAATATATTTTATGTAAATTTGACAAATTATATCCAGTTTCATTGCAGCATTAGGGTAAAAAATATTTGAACATATCAGGAGTATATATCATGATATAAAAACAAATTTTGTTTTGCAGATGTTTAAAATGTATTCCCGAAAATTTCATGATTAAAAAATGTTATTGTAACATTTATATTTTCTATTCCAGGTTTGAAAGACAAATTTTTGAAAAATAAGACAATACTATAAAGTAAAACCAGATTAACTATGCAGCAACCAAGTTAACCTGCTACTTGTCAGTCTATCATGAAAATGCAGTAAATTGGGGTGCTTAGATTGCCCTCACTAGCGGAACAGTTCTGATGTGGGGTTGACAATGTCATCACTAGCTGTGTTCCCTTCCCTCCCCCTCCACCCAAAAGAGAGACAAGGCCATTCAATAAATAACAAGTAACACTAAATGGAGAACTTAAAGAAGCTAACACAAGTTAACACCACATTTAGGTACAAAAAAGGCAAAAGACATAGATGCAGCGTTATGTTCTTCAAAGTAAAAAATGAGGAGTGTGCGATGCCATTGCTTCTGGCTCATGTGATGTACTAAAAATGTTACATCCCTTACATCAACCATCAACATCTGTTTTTTATTAATAAACATTAAGTACAAACTGCAATAAGATTAGATCTATAATAGCCAGTCCATTAGAGATACATTAGAGATCGCACCAGATTAACTGAATAAGAGAGGGCATAACATAAACCAACATAACAAAGCAAAAACACAAAAGGGAAAAACAGAAACAAAATACTAACAACAGTGAGTCAGCTCATGACCAATATAATCAACATGCTAACACACACTACAAGAGCATTTTTTCCTTCCTATCCTTTTCTCTTTTTAGCATATGTAACATCAAAATTGATAGGAACCAACTCTAAAATATATGGCCTGAAGAACGTAATATATTGGGACTAAGGGAGAGCAGACTATAGCCTCTGGGATGGAGATGGATGGGAATACAACTCCCATTAGGTGACATGATTGTCAGGGTGATGCCCATCTATTTCTCTTTCACAAGCTAAAAATGTCACACCCCTTACATCAACCATCAACATCTTTATAAATTTTAGTTTGTTTTTTTTTTGTGCTAATAAACATCAAGTAAAAACTGCAATAAGATTAGATCTATAATGGCCAGTCCATTAGAGATACATTGGGTTTATAGCATATGACAAGACATTTATAATACAAATTTATAGCAAAAACTGGACAAAAATAGATCCCTAGCAAGGATCACTATAAAGAAGAAATCTCAACATGGCAAGGAAACCAGCCTAAGGCCTAAGGTATAATGCCTGAGGAGGGGAGTATGAACCATAGTTTAAAAAAAATAAAAAAATAAAATACCCAACCCCCAACAAAACCTTTTAGGCCAGGGGGACCTGGAGATAGGAAACTAAACAAGTACACCCTCATCATAAAGCAAAAAATGTAGAACACCATTCTCCCTCAAAATGTTAAAACAAAATAAATATTTGTCTCAAATTTTTTTCTGATTTTTGTGGAAATACCTACAACAATCAACAATGGGGGAAAAGATACAAATATAAAATTCTTTATAAATTTTGGCACAATGGGGATCACCGCAAAGGTTTGTTATCTTATCATAGCTAAAGATCCATGAGGTGTCCACAAACAGAAAAAAATTGTTGTAAATCCCCAAAGAATGATTGTCACAGTGTCTTAGTAAAATATCTAGGCATATAAAATGTTAACACTGAATTACTAATATAAACAACAAAATTCTATTTATAAATATTCAAAATCACTTAAAAATATGTAGATATTTTTATTCACCTTTTATCTCTAAATATTTCCAGACTCACTAGTCTAAGTTGGTTTCATTTTTTTTTTTTAAAAAAAAGCCACCGGTTACATTTCAAAAGTCATTTTGCTCCATGCACTATATTTGGAAGATAGCACAAGAATTACATAATCAACTGGTACCATTTGATTAAGAGATTTCAAAACCACTCATGAAATATGAAACAAAAATGTTTTAAAAATTAATTTCATTTGAAACATTACTAACAATTCATGTCTTTCTATCTTTGTGAGCATGCAAATTATTTATAAATAGACCAAAGCAAACATAAAGCTACCAGACCAATCCAAACAATGTGGTGTGGAAAATAAGCAGCCCGACAAAAATTAATAAAAATAATATTATTTGCCCCTATGATAAAACATTCTGAACAATGTGCAAGCTAAACAGAAGTTGTAATATTTAAAAGTTTTCTACTATCTTTATTTCTATCACCCTGTCCATTTTTTTGTGGCCAAAATTACAGGTTTGACAAATCATCTTGAAAATCTAATCTTCATAAATGTGTGAATTGTTTTTAATGTAACAGTTCTGCATCAAACACAAAAAGAACATAGTTGTAAAAATTCAATAAAGAACAACTCTTGCAATATAGTAATTAATAATCAGTGGCAGCATTTAATAGGAACTCTCTGCACTACTTACAGAAATTCATGATTTGATGATGTTCTATGTTGACAATGTATTGTTTAACTCATCAGACACAGTGACAGGGATAACAGGAAAAATTTCCTTGCATGCATCTTATATATAGAGTTAGATGTTATATAACAAGTCTGAATAGCGAACACATGTATTGACTGAATACATGATTGCATAAATGATACATGGACAAATGTTATATAACAAGTCTGAATAGCGAACACATATATCGCATGAATACATGATTGCAAAATGATACATGGACAACTGTTATATAACAAGTCTGATTAGCAGACACATGTATTGACTGAATACATGATTGCATAAATGATACATGGACAAATGTTATGTAACAAGTCTGAATAGCGACACATGTATCGACTGAATACATGATTGCATAAATGATACATGGACAAATGTTATATAACAAGTCTGAATAGCGAACACATATATCGCATGAATACATGATTGCAAAATGATACATGGACAACTGTTATATAACAAGTCTGATTAGCAGACACATATATTGACTGAATACATGATTGCATAAATGATACATGGACAAATGTTATGTAACAAGTCTGAATAGCGACACATGTATCGACTGAATACATGATTGCATAAATGATACATGGACAAATGTTATATAACAAGTCTGAATAGCGAACACATATATCGCATGAATACATGATTGCAAAATGATACATGGACAACTGTTATATAACAAGTCTGAATAGCGACACATGTATTGACTGAATACATGATTGCATAAATGATACATGGACAAATGTTATGTAACAAGTCTGAATAGCGACACATGTATCGACTGAATACATGAGTGCATAAATGATACATGGACAAATGTTACATAACAAGTCTGAATAGCAAACACATGTATCGACTGAATACATGATTGCATAAATGATACATGGACAAATGTTATATAACAAGTCTGAATAGCAAACACATATATCGACTGAATACATGATTGCAAAAAGACACATGAATAAATGTTATATAACAAGTCTGAATAGCAAACACATATATCAACTGAATACATGATTGTATAAATGATACATGGACAAAATGTTAAATAACAAGTCTGAACACATATATTGACTGAATACATGATTGCACAGACAAATATGTACAGAACTTCCTCATTCTAGCGCCCTTCATTGTAGCATTATTCCTGTTGTAAGGTAAGTACAACCATGGACCTCATTTCTTTCGGAAGCAATGAAATTATATGTATAATCTACTTCATGATAAGGGAGCTTCATTATAAGGTCATATATATGTACTATTTTGCTCCCATGTATATCATTATAATAAGGAAACACAGTATGAGCAAATTATAGGTCTGACAAAATGAGTGAAATTCTTGATAATTGGTACATGGATAATTCACAGCTGATTGAAAGATCATCATCATCTAGTGAACATAATAGGAAAATCTTAATCTGACTCAATATCAATGAGCCCTTCATTTCCTGTATTCTTATTTTGACATTACAATTTCATATTGTGAGCAGTAATAAATGTAGCAAACAGGTTAAAGTATATAAATACTGAACTTGAACTTTCACTTAGGTGAGCAACGAATATGCACAGTTTTAAAAGTATCCTTACATCTGCATTCTTGACTCCTAATTGAATCACAATCTAAATCCATTATCATCATTATTTAACAAACAAGACCCACCAGGAAATAGTATAGAATCTGCATGTGATAAATTAAAGTACATTTCTTTTGTGTGTGTTTTTTTATAAAAACAAATATATTTTCCTGTATATTTCAGACCACTACAATCAACTCCTGTATATTACAGTGTAACACACATCCATATATGATGCCTGTCCTGAATTTCACCAGCATAACTTAAGTCTTGACTTAAATTTAAGTGTAGAATTGAGCAATCTGATTGGCTGAAATTTATGTCTGACCAAAAAGTTTACACGTTTTAAGTCTAAACCTAATTTAAGATTTGTATCGGTGGAATTAAGGCCTTGTCTGGATTCACCAACACAACTTAAGTCTAGACTTCAACTAAAATGGCATAGAATGCAGTGATTCTCATTGGCTAAAATGTAAGCCTCGATTAAAAGTGACCAATCAAGTGCTTCAAGTAAAGACAACTTTAAGACTTATGCTGATGTAATTGGGATCTGATCATGAAGTACAACATTTATACTTATTTCACTTACATATTTCATTTCTATATAAAGGACAACTGTCCACACAAAAATGTGGTCCTTTGAGTGTCTGTTATGTATATGTTTCATCTCAGTTCACTTGTCTTGTTGGTGTTGTTGTTGTAGGGTTTAATGCCATTTTCAGCACAAGATAGGCTATACATGGCAGCCAGTATAAATGGTGGAGGAAGAACCTGGGAAAACCCTGAAAAGAACCACTGACCCATGAGATGCTACTGGCAAGCTTTCTCACATACCCACATTGGCCAAACATGAGACTCGAACCCACGCAGACAGAGGTGAGATGGCACTGATCTGTAACGGTGAACACCTTAGACCACTCAGCTACTCGGGACCCCCTTGTCTTGTATTCTAATGTCTTTGCTTTGAATGTACAAAGAACTGCCATCCTGGTCTCCTGATAAGAATTAAAAGCACTGATTTAAGTGCATACAAGTGTAAATAAACTGTCCAGGTACATGGTATTTATAAAATTAGCACCATACACTTGTGCATGAATGGTATCCACATATATAATGCCACCTGAGGCATTAACTACCTATCAGAACTCTTGTATAGCTGTCTCAAAGATATGAGTAACTTCCTTATTCCAGCTAAATCATTGCATTCCAGGGAATGGACCAAGTGGAAACTCAAACTTATGTTCCTGTATAAATTAAACAATTTGTTTAGATCTCATGCGTCTATTTGTAAAGCTTCCACAATTCATAGACCTGTGGTAACAAGTTCAGCCAATCAGATCCAAGTTCACATCATCTATAGAAGTGAATGTCACTCAAATCTATTTGAGATCTTGGTAAGTTTCTTTACTACTTACATACCAATTCTGATTAAAATCTGATAAAAAAATATGACATCTTAAGTGATAACAAGCTCAACCAAATGGAGGCAAAACCACCTCATTCATAAGCTAGGATGCTGCTGATAGTGAAACATAACTGAGATCTTAATCCCATAAAGCTTAATGCATATAAACTACATTGAATTAAAATCTATCTAGAAGCTATGAATCTAGATTGTTAAGCCAAGTTTCTAATGGACAGAAAAAGATGATGGATGCCAGGCCATATGGACAGATTTTTGAAGTTCATGCAATCTGATCATATGAAAGGAAAATCTAACCTTGCAGAATAAATGATGACAAACTTGAAAATATAAAAAGAAATATTTTTAGCAATGTCCAGGCCATCATGTCAAACCCACAATCAAAGTACATAGGACCTTGACTCCAAAGTCATATGGTCCCAGATGTAATCATCTTAAATTAATAATTATTCATTCCAAGTGTAAAGAAAATCCATTGAGCATTTTATAAAATATAAGCCAATGAAAAATCTTTAACCATACCACAAATTTTCTATGATCTTGACCCAAACATTAAAGGGGCAGCAAGTGTCACCAAATTAATGGCATGATTTATTCCAATACATTTATAAAGAAAGTCGTGGGGGTTTAGAAAAAAAAGCAAATATAAAATAAACTTTAACCAAATCCCTATTGCAATCTTTCCATGACTGTGACAATGATCCCAATGGGTTTCAAAAATAAAAGTAAATGAAAATCATTTACCTAAACCTTAACAAACTTTCGACAATGATAACTTAGCAGATGCTGGAAAAGTGTCTGCTCTGTCTTGCTTCCCTGATTAACATGGGTTCAACAAAAATCCATGGCGTTTAAAGATCTGAAACATAAACAAATAACTGCCACAACACAATTGTCTTAATCAACGTATTAATATCACTCTTGTTTCCTGTACACATGACTCTACAAATGACTTTATCATGCAAAGTTTTATTCTTTTCTCTGATTGAAAGCCAAGGATGGTACAGATAATACTGTGTATATGATCTATGTCCAGTTGTTTGGCATAATAAAAATAAGGCATTTTTTAACTAAGCAAAACAGCTGATCAATAATAATAATAATAATAATAATAATAATAATAATAATAATACATCATTATAATGATACAATACAATGTGATACTGTAATCAGTCACCCTTGCTGATTAAAACCTTCGTTTGCTTACACCACAGATACTTGCTTATAAGTTGAGTCCAACTTGAAATGGTACAGACCCATGTCTGCTGTCACATGATGCTATGATAAGTCTGGGTCTGTGTAGTTTTTTAGCAAACAACATAGACTCTGATCTGCAACTGCATTATGCAATTTCAGATCAGGGCCTATATTGTTTGCACTTGGACCCAACATATAAGCAAGTAAATATGATAAGTAATTTGAGAAAACTGGCCATACAAAATGGCTCCCATTGACTGAAATACTTCTTAAAAGTGGCTCCACGCCTTGCAAATACTTCCATAACTGTGTACGATTCTACCCCACAATACATTGAATATTTTTCAACAATGATATGAATATTAAAACATTGTTTTATATAATTCTGGATTATTTGCCAAGTCAGCAAATACAACTTTTTCAAATTGGTCAGTACAAGCCTCATACCCTAAACATGATACCCTAAACCTTATGTTTTCATAAGTAATGAAATGAGTGCTTGGGGTCAACACACAAGGCTAATTCCACGTACATGTTTGACAACAATCTAACTAGTTTGCTTGACAAGTGGTTGGTTTAGGGCTTGTCCGTTTGCACTGCAAGCATTTAATGTACCTCATCAAGCACAGGATGATAACACCGGTTTTATTTGATACTTCAGACACAAGAATACTTGTTAACTATAATGATAACGAGAGGTAATTTTCACTGCTACAACAGATCAGTGATGCTTGGGTTTTAGTGATCAGCTGAAAATTCACTAACACTGAGTTTGCAAATTTTGTAAACTTTAAGCCATGTTTCAATTATAACAAGGACTAATTCTCAAATATACTTACACACTTCTAAAGCATAATGTAAAAACCTCTTCCATTGGTATAAAATGCAGTTTATAAAAGATATAATGTCTATTTATCTCTGGCACCATGTTACTATAAGCTACTTTGCTAAGTAAGAACTAGGCAAAAAAGATTTCATTGGTCAATTTGCAAAAATATATTACATGAGGACAATGATGTCAATCTTGTACATTGTGTATCCTAGCTTTTTTTAATCAACCTTGCATTAACAGTTATAAACTATAATCAAGTAAATGGCATGTTGCTGCACTTTCAAACTATTATACTAGGGGTATGGCTTGACCCAGGGGTCACTGTTGCATCTCTTCATGTCCAGTATGTGTATATATAGTAACAAGGTGGGAACTTTTTGAGTTTCCAAATTATGACTCAAGGGAAGTCCCCTACTCAAGAGGTATGACCCAGGGCCTGTGTTGGAACCAGGAAACACATGTGAATTTATTTCCTCATTTCCATTAAATGCATACATGGTTATAGGGTGTGGGTCGAAACAATTTCTCCAAATTATGACCCAGTGGCAAGTCCCCTACCCCAGGGATATGACCCATTTCATGTTGCCTATTATATATA
>JAECUM010033161.1:0-37134 GCA_016617855.1 Megalonaias nervosa
TGTGTTTTGCGGAGGTATTAAAGACGAATTTATAACAATTCCTGAGTGTACACAATAATCTGGAGTAAAACACCATAAAGAACATTAAGGGTTTCATCCCAGTCTTTGCGTATTATAAAAGGACGCCATTGGAACCAAAGAACTGATAGAAATAGGGATTTGTGCATAATTTTTAATCAGCTGGCAAATGAAGGTGAATACCTCTTTATGATCAGATGGACACAAGAATGATTTATATATTTTTGAAAGAGGAATATAAGAAAAGTGTTTAATTTTATCGTTGCATTTTTTGCTATAGTTTGATTAAATTCCATCCGTATCGTTTAATATATTAAAGAAACTCGTTTACGCTGGTCAAGGAGTTGCGTTCTTCTGTCTTATTAAAGTTACGTCACTACTGCCACGTGCGATCTTTCCGTCAATGACCCTGATCAATTGTTTTCTCTATTTGATTTATCTAGGCCTTTGGTGGAACAAACACTGTTTTCTTCTTTAGAAAGAAACACTTAGCTGATGACCATCACACACTGGTATCAAGTAACCTTAGTGCCTGAAATAGAAAATAACCTTATCCAACACCCAACATATACTATCCAACACACCATACGTACCAAATTACCCTAATACACTATCCAGCACACCGCACGTACTGACCACCACCAAGTTATGTACTATCCAATGTTCTACATTATACCATCAACACGCTGTCACGAATGGTTTTGTACATATGTCAACCCTTTATATATGAACAAAAATGTACTCGGGTTTCGTTACAACGTTACCTGAGAGTGGTTTATTTTCGTCTTTAACTATTTTAACTATTTTAAAATACTGAGTTCGTTTACCTATTACTGCAGGAGCAAAGTGTCCGCAGTGAGAGACCTGATTACCTCAAGCTCTCTGGCCTAGGATTTCACCATAATGAGGGTACTTATAGAGTAAACTGTTGTTGTATTATCACAATGCAACAAGTCTGTCAGGAAGCTGTCTGGCGTCTGAAGAAAATAAAGACCCTGTAAGGCACAGTATATTACAGCGGGCTCTGCCCAACCAAACCAGTTATTGATTGTGCGTTGAACACACCTCAGATACATTTAAGGTTACCAATAATCAGCTGTAGAGGTAGGTGAAATATAAAATTCCATTCTTTTTTGCTATCTTTATTATGTTATAGAGTTCTTTTTATATTCGATGTTTCAGAATTTATTATAAATTGTATAATGCCAATATGTCTTTATAATTATATAACCATATTAGGCCAATTATTAGCCCGTTTAGAGCAATATATGGTTATTAAACACAAGCAATAACCTAGCTTAAGAAACTAAAAGAAGAGCTTCGTGCCCCCTTTGCCACTTCCCTTAATCAGACTCTGCTTCTGGATGTCAACAATTCAGTCCCATAAATAGAGATTTTAAGAACTTTTAACGTTTTGGGTCAAAGTTCTGTTAGTTATGGTGGCCAGCTATCAATATAGTTGAGACTTTTTTCTGAATTTACTAGAACTAGAACATCTAATGTTATCTCATTGTTCTCCAAATGCATTAGGAACCAAACCAAATGCTTTAGGACTGGAAGTGATAAAGTCACTAGCTTTGCGAGTGTATTATTCTCTTCTCAACATTGCATATTACAACGAGCTGCTAAGTTAATGGATAACAAAAAAAAATTCTGTCAACAGATAGGTGGCATTATCCAAAATGGGATATAAAAAGTATATATTTCCAATGAGAAGGTAAGATATGAATAGATTGATTTAATAAGATCAAGTCACTCAAAACGCTGTTATTGCAACAGAGAAGCTATAGATCGGGGAACATACAATAACCTAGCGCAAGATACTAAGGGAAGTGCGTCAGCTAGTCATGAGTACAGTCACAATTTGCTCATAACATATCCTGAGCATGACAGTCAAACTTTCGTACACTACAAAGGCACATTTCAAACTTCGGCTTGCGCACTTCGTGTAAGGCTGAGTTTAGAACTGGGATGTGTTATGTACATACAATGGTCTAGAAAGTGTTATGCGAGATTATACAGTGTGAAAGGGGAAGGTATATTTAATTTTTCCTGTTTTTGATGTGTATTTCTAATAAACAGTAATTTTGTTTATATTTGTTGTGTCTATCAGCCTGTCTTTTTTCTATCTGTCTTCGGCTGTAGTTATGCTTCGGGCGTTACACCATATGGGTGATCCTACCCGTGTGCTACCGGCGCACGTTTAATTTACCTGTGGAGTTCAGGAATTGGAAAGGACGGATGTAACTGCAGCTTCTTATAGGTGTCGGCTGGCAACCATGACAGACAAAAGGTAAAAGCGACGTCATTTTACCGGTTAGCTCTCGTTTAATAGCACCAAATCATTCAGCATCCAATAACATAAATTTTCAAATAAAGAGACTATGTTCCTAAAGATAAAATCTGGTTGTCGTTTTCAATCACGAATTATTTCAAAGTGCTCATGGGTTGGTATTAGTTCTGAAAATATTATGCACAATTTTATTTGTTAGAGGACTCTGGTGTTCTTTGTTAGATTTGGTTTATGGTATAAGAATATTTTGCATATGCCTTTATTTCTTTTAGTGAAAGAGTACTTTTGGACTGTCGTTATCAGCTGTATACAACATGGCGGACTATAAGAAAACAAAATTGTACCCGGCACACACGACGCAAACAGAGCAGTGTGGTCGACAAAGATAGCCTGGTTAAACTACTCAGGGGATAGAATAGTCGGAATACTTTCAACCTCTTCGCTAAATGGGAAAATACAGAGTTTTTTGTGATGTGCGGAATTTGGCTGTGAAAATAAAACTGCACCTGCTAACAGAAGCCAATATCGTGGGCATGTAACTAGTAAAATCTCGCGTGATTTCCAGGTAAATCCTACTCAGCGTACATCGAATGTATGCCAATAGCTGCTATTTGAACCACCTCGGCTATTTACCAAACAAATATTAACCGGATATTAGGGAATGCATGGAAGTATTATTTTATTTTCAACTTCAGGGTCAATCCTACGGTCAATCCAGTTGTAGAAATAGCCGAGTTAGTTTGAATAGATTGCCAATTCTTTTTTGGGAATACATTTACTACGAGCAAATTGTAAAACTTTCTGTAAATTACTGCGCCACATCTGAGACATAATTTTGAAATAGCAATAGCCGATGTGGTCCTAATGGTAAAATTTGTGTATTCCGATTAGTTAGTTGTGAAGCGGAGTGCGTTACAAGATTCGAAGTACTAAATTCATGCTGCCATATCGAACCTATGGAAACATCATGATATTCAAAACACCGTGTAACAAATTTTTTTTGTTCCTGGGTAGTAAGTGTTATTTCCTAATTCCTTATGCCTCAAAAGTATAGAAAATGGCTATTATTCCCCACAAATTTTGCTATTGTGACCAGGACAGTGATATTTTGCAATTGACCTATTTTCCAGAACATTCCAATAGATTCAGTGCTGAGTAAACTTGGAGTAACTTCTAGAACTTTCTAGAACATTCCAGTAATATAAATAGTAGTATAAATACAGGGGCCTTAAACAGTAATATAAATACAGGGGCCTTAAGCCCACCAGTTCAGTTTAGTTCCAGCTACCTAAGTGGATACATATCTGCATTTTTCTGATATGGCATCAACAGGCTACAAGCATCCGACAGACACATTTTGCTATGTCTGCGGCCAGTTTATCAAGACAAGAGCGAAAAAGTACTCTGTGGAAGCATCTGCTAAGATGTGTGAGGCCTACAAGGCATATTTCGGCATGCCTGTCGGGGATCAAGACAAACCCTGGACACCTCATTTCACCTGCGAGCACTGCAAAAACAACTCCGGAAGGAAAGATGGACAATTGTTGCTCAGAATTTTATGTTATAAAATTTCTTAAAATTTTAAAAATTGATAAAAGTTTTTAATTTTAAAATGTTTTACACTTTTCAATGTTATTGAAAAAATATATCATATATGAAAAATGTTGCGAGAATCTCTTACACATTAGTCATGGGTGAAATAAATGTATTTTTGTAGGATGGTACAGAGGGGAAAAGAGAGCCATGAAGTTCGCTATCCCAAGAATCTGGCGGGAACCCACTGACCACTCACGTATCCGGACCTTCCTTATCCATCGCCACGGTGCCACACTTGCCCTGAGCTCCCCGTACCCACTCCTCCGGAGAGAGAGCAGCCGTCTTTAGAAGAGAGCGGCAAGTCAGAGAGCGAGGAAAACGATGTAGATCCAGATGACAATTTCAGAGGTGGAGCTGACGAGAGAAAACCATACTACCCCAACCAAAAAGACCTCAACGACTTGATCAGAGATCTTGGTTTCACCAAATCCAATGCCGAGCTTTTGACGTGTAGGCTCAAGCAGTGGAACTTGTTGGATGAAAGTGTGCAAGTCGCAGATCAGAGGAAGCATCACCAAGCTTTCTCCAGCTTCTTCATCCGTCAAGATGGGCTCTGCTTCTCCCACAATGTGACCAGTCTGTTCGAGGCAATCGGAATCGCCTGTAACCAGAATGAGTGGCGCCTCTTCATTGACAGCTCATCCAGGAGCCTCAAAGCCGTGCTGCTCCATAATGGGAACAAGTACCCGTCTCTTCCCCTGGCTCACTGAGTGCACCTCAAAGAGAATTACAACAGCATCAAGACCTTGCTGGTCGCATTGAAGTATGATTAGTCAGGCTGGGTGGTCATGGGAGACTTCAAAATGGTGGCATTCCTGAGAGGTCTCCAAGGCGGTATTACCAAGTTTCCCTACTATCTTTGCTTTTGTGACAGCAGGGACACCAAGGAGCGCTACCACAGGCGGAACTGGCCACAGCGGACCGAGTTCTCTGTGGGGAGGAAACAACGTCAAGTGGGAGCCACTGGTGGACCCCCGGAAGGTGCTGATGCAACCACTGCACATCAAATTGGGCCTTATGAAACAATTTGTCAGAGCTCTAGATAAGGAGTTGGCAGCCTTCAAATACCTTCAAGACTTCTTCCCTAAGCTGTATGAGGCAAAGGTCAAAGCCATTGTCTTCGTCGGACCACAGATAAAGAAGATCCTGGAGTGCACTGAATTCCCCAAGAAGCTCACTAGTGAGGAGAAAGCGGCTTGGAAGAGCTTTGTCGCAGTGGTTCGGCGCTTCCTGGTCAATCACAAGGCCGAATACTATGTGGAGCTGGTTGAGACTCTGGTGAAGAACTACGGCACAATAGGCTGCATGATGTCCCTCAAAGTCCATATCCTTGATGCTCATCTTGATAAATTCAAGGAGACCACTGGAGCGTACTCGGAGGAGCAAGGCGAGCGCTTTCACCAGGATATACTGGACTTTGAACGCCGCTACCAAGGACAGTATAACGAAAACATGATGGGAGTCTACATTTGAGGGCTGATTCGTGAAAGTGATTTACAGTATAATCGTAAATCTCGATAAACTACTCACTTCTAAATCTTTTGTGGTCATTTTTGGATTACTTTAGTATAAATACATGTTAATTTTTATTCATGTGTTGTTTTTTTCTGACTTTATGTGAAAGAAAAGACATAAATTCGCCCGTTTTCTCATTGGAAATAGGTAAACTTCAAAATAGCACTTTCCTGGTCACAAAAGCAAAGTTTGTGGTTAATAATAGCCATTTTCTATACTTCTTAGGCATAAGCAATTACGAAATAACACTTACTACCCAGGAATAAAAATTGTGTTACATAGTGAAATTTAGTTTACCTCAGTCCTGCAGAGAGCGTACGAAGTAGGGAACCAGAAAAACGGGCGCTGTGCATCATGGGAAAATACGTAGATTGCGTACTTTAATGAGACAGAGGATGCTAGATATCAGCTGTCTCACGAGTGCAGGAAATGTGACGCAGTGTGACGCAGGTGTCGGCGAATTCTCATTATTGAATATGGGGTACCGTTTACGAGTACTTCTTTTAGTTGCCGATTCAGGCTTTCCGTTTAAGCCAGGTGGAAGGTTTAAGTGAGGGAGGAACATAGCATACCACCATGACCGGCGTTTACAAAAAAAATGGAAATAAAGTTTTTCTTTTTTCCTTTTTGGAGACTACACAACTAATTGCCGCAGCATCCGAGAGACATCAGGATAAGCATACCATACATTTAATTTACCTGCAGACCCTGAATTCCTTGAAACTGCATTGTAATAACATATATGTTCTTGCATATAAGCGAAAAGATACCAAAAAACAATTATACCCGATGATATTATGTCTTTGATAATAGTATTAATGTATATATTTTAAGGAGAAATTGAAATTACCACATATACTCGTTATAAGACGAGTCCAACTGCAACTGCATAGACTCAGATCTGCCGTCGTATAATGCGCCGACAGATCTGGTTCTGTGCAGTTTGTTATTAGTAATCAGTAGAACAAACAGCAGAGACCCTGATCTGCAGTTGCATCTTGATACGGCAGAGCAGGATCTTTGTTGTTTGCAATTTGTCTCGACTTATAAGCGCGTACCGACGGCAAGCTGTGCAAAATAAAGCATTCGCAACGCGCTTCTCTACTCTAATAATACAAATTGAGAACCTCGATAACAGCCGATGTTCATTAAAATCAACCGATATTAATAATGTACGTAATAGAGACATTCATTGCATACGTCCTTCTCTTGATTGTTATAATCATAAATACAGACCCCCAACTTGTGTATCTTTGTAGGCATCAACAAATATCGTAAATTTGTGATGAATACCCTTATGCGGAATAGTGCTGGCTAATCTGAGTCAATATTGGTATCGATTATTAATCTCCTTATATCGATAACTCGTTTTTATGTATGTTCAGTAAAAGAACAAACAAGAAGGTAATTGTGTTTGTGGGCTGGCACAGTGCACCACTCCATCCTACGATTTTCCACATAATCCTTTTACATACCAGAAAAGGGAGTTCGCAATTCGCTGCATATAGAATCTTAACATTATCTGTTCCATGAAAGTTCTTATGATGATTTTTCATTTTCCATGTCGCATTCTTAAATTGTGAAAAAGACAAAGACAAGCATCCGCCACCTTTGGAAGTTTACAATCAACCATTCTCGGATATTTAATGAAATTGACCGAAGTGGAGCACTTCATTTATAATGATGTATTGTGTTGTAGTAATATAATTGGTAGAACGTCGAACTCCAAAAGTCGCGTGTTTGATCATACCAGCATAGGGTCCTTCTGGGTCGGCTGCCTTGGTGAGTGTCTTTTGGAAAAGCACTAGCTCCCATCTCATTAGGTGATATTACCAATAGCGTGTTTAAATAAAATAATACACAGTCTTGCTGAAGGTATTCCGCATGACTATGAATTATCATCTATGAAAGAGTCAATAGTACTGAAGGTATTCCGCATGACTATGAATTATTATCTATGAAAGAGTCAATAGTACTGAAGGTATTCCGCATGACTATGAATTATCATCTATAAATGAGTCAATAGTACTGAAGTTTACAAGTCCAGCGCATTGGTCCAGACAAAACAGTGGTATTACTTGTGTCACGTCCTTCTCCCGTTGTTGAAATTAACCAAGTTATAACTCTAGTTGCAACATAAAAGACTGATTTTCATGCAATTAAAATGTCTTCCTAAAGTATTGATTACCTAACTTTTGCATCTAGAACATTATCTGACATGTATATCGATGGATTAACTGATTTTTTTTTTATTATCGCGCCAGCCCTAATATGTACATGTATACAGAAGCATATGCTCGAGAAAATATGCACTCTCGTTGGTTTGTGTTTTCCTTTGATGGAAGTATTCGTGTGAGTGAGTGTATGTCACTTCTTACAGTCTTTGGGTAAAGAATAATGCTTTCTTTGAAGTGTCGTGTGTCTGCCAGTCTGTCTCGTTCTCCACCCTTCCGTCTGTCTGTGACGTCCGTCCTAACGTCTGGCTATCAATAGTTCTTTGACATGTACTTCAGAACTGCATCCTCTCATGCACTCTGTTTCTACTTAAAGCTATATTTGCCTTTGATCTACTTACAATGTCAAACACACCAATAGCTCATGAGACGTGTCCGTGAATAACCCTATAATAAAAGGCACCGGTGACGTCTTTGCACTAGTAAGCTCTCGCTTAATTGCACCAAATCACGGTGCCTTGAGATGCTGGATAGAGATAGTATAAATATTTTTAGAAATCTTCTTTAAAAACCCATTCTAACATCATTTTTATGACCAGAAGTTACCAAAAATATTCCAAGATAATAAATCTTTATTTCATGTGCTATTTTACTGATGAAAGCATAAAGATTAACAACTGTTTATTGTTCGTTGGAATTTTATTGTTGGAAATGAAAATCGTGCTCAGATATGGAAGTGTTACAAGTACTACTGACATTCTATGGGCTCCATATTTTATATCCACTTGTTTTGCTTAAAAGATGCTGACGTCTTTATTGCAAATAATTAGTTTGCCATAAATGTTGTGATTTTCTATTTTCAAGATTATAACGTTTTTTTTTGAAACTGTTCTCTGCAATAGAATTCATGCGTTTGTAATCTGTACAACAGAAAACAGCATTTAACTCGATGGTGTTGTCATTATGAATGTGTAACTGAAGTTTGAAGGATGTTAAATGTGGAACAGTATATGTGCCTGAAAGTAAGTGCATGTGTGTGTGTGCTTGCGTGTGTGTATGTATATATGTATGTATGTATGCATGTACGTACGTACGTACGTATGTATGTATGCATTCCTGCTTGCATGTCTTTCAAATGATCGTAAATATTGAGGGAAAACACTTTTGGTTTTGAAAATAATAATAAAATACAAAAAAAATATCGCTCTATGTTTGTTTATTGCGTCAGAAAAATAATAAAGACAACATTTTTAAGCGCTAGATTCGAACCAGATCCCGGAGATATTTCCAAAGGACACCCAACCTATCATAGTTTTTATATCTCACTCCAAGGACATAGAATAAATATAAGACCGTCTCTCCTTGCTTATAAGTCGATTCCAACTTCAAACAACATAATGCACCGGCAAATCAGGATCTATGTCATTTATTCTACTGGTTAATACTAGCAAACTACATAGGCCCTGATCTGCCAGAGCATATTGCGCCAGCAGACCAGAGTCAATGCGGTTTGCAGTTGGAACTGAATTATTAACGTGTATATACGGTATTACGAAAGCTTAGAGATATATGATTACTTGGTTACTGACAAAATTGTTTTGCCTAAAGACAAAAAAAATATATAAGTGAGTAGAAATTGATATTTAAACCTTGCCTATATATGAAAAAAAAAACAACATATAAGTTATGGACATTCAAAGTGTTTATGACGTGTGACAATGCAACAGGTCAGAGGTGTAGATTTAGCATTTTGATGACCACACAAATTTCTCTTTAATAGTGGTATTTTGCATTGTCTAGCATAGTATCCTGTGTCTACAATTTTTGAAGTTAATAATTCTTCAAATTTTCTTAATTATAGTATATGATGTTAACAGTTGCAAGTTTCATTAAAGTAGTTAAATCAGATTTTTTTTCCTATGCCGTCTCTTCAAAATAAAAAGTAAAACAATGTCTGTTCTCCTTGCGTTGTTCTTTGAAGTCTTAGTTCAACTGTTCTTCCGACCGTTTTAAAGTATGACCGTGATAACAGGAATGGTTATCGCATGATTCGTTTAGTGTTTATTAGTTCTTTACTCCCATAGAAATGTCATATATTCAAATAGACGTCAAAGAGTTAATATGGCATAAAAGAAAACATGGACATTCAAGAAGGATATAAAGGTGGGACTGTTGAATTTAAATACTATACATGTATGTAATATAAAATTATATGAACTGTTATATTCATCTCTCTTGTAATTTCTTCATACACATTTTACTAGATGTGGAAAATACAAAATCCATACCTGGTTGTACAGGTTTCTCTCTGCATGCAAATATTTCTTGGACACTGAAAATACTAAAAAACCGAAGTTCTTTTCTGTGCTACTTAAACTAGGATGGGGTGGGGTGGGGTGGGTGCGACTGATAATGAGCGTACTAAGAAGCAAATTAAGATAACTTTAGCTTTATAGCCACAGAATATACAAGTCAATACGGATGGTGTAGAATGTATAAATTATCTACTGGCGCCCCTGTCGAATCATGAACGTATATGCGGAGGCTGCTTGTAAAAAGGTTCTGGCCATGAATTGGAACGATAGACAACGACCAAAAAAGTACTCTTTCACATCTAACACGTTCGTGTCTGTTATCTTAAATCGTAGAGTTACATTTTTTAATATGAAATGGAAAGAAAGTCGTAAGCACCATTGTTCAGAAAAGTCGTGTATAATGGCAATGACATAATAATGGGCACATGGATCAGGCTGGGTCAATATAGTCCACAGTTTCTTGGTAGAATTCTCTCCTATCGGTGGGGGTGGGGGTGTGGCTTGGTGAGGGGGCTGAAGGCCTATCTGGAAGATCCTCCATTGGCAGGGGAGGGAGATGGTGCTTAACGCGTCCTTTTTTGCCGTCTCGCCGTCCTTTATTTTGTATGAAACTATTTTGTTTGGATAGGAAAGACTTAGATCGCTGAGGCATATTCAGTCCGCCGTTAGGCAAAGATCTTGCGAGAATCTCGTGGTCTTTTGTTGTCATGCTTAAGCGCGGACAATTTAGCATATCCCGAATGAAGGGATCATTCCTAGGATTTTTGCTTCTATCAATATAAGCAACTTCATTGTCTAATATTTCGTCCTCACTTTCGTTCGAATCTGGTCCTCTATCCACGAAACCCGAATCGTGTGTCCCATTCCCATTGTTCAAAGAATATTTTCCTATTCCTGGCAAAGGGGTTTTCTTATGCAGTTGTAGTAATGTTGGTTGTCTTTCAAACTGATATTCTCTGACGAAACGTATGATTTCGTCTGTATTAACATCCTGTCGTCTTTGCATCAGGCTCTGATATCTAGAAACCTGCCTGGAAAGTTTGGGAGACATGGCAGGGGTTGGCTGTGAGGTGACGTCATTGTTTTCGTAGGGTCGCATTGTGTCAAGATTGAGCTCAAGGTTTTTGCCTCAGTTTTCTGGCGTTGTACTTTCACATCGAAAAGACAATGACCTGCAAAAGATAAAGAAGAGATTGGACAAGTTGAAGCATCAGGGATCGCATAATTGTGCGCAATTGAAAAAATTACAAAAATACAAAAATTAATTAATTAATTAATTAATTAATAATAATAATAATAATAATAATAATAATAATAATAAATCGCAAGAACCACCCGAAGTCACCAGTCAGCTTATGTAGGTAATAAATATTATAAAGTAAAGAGAAGAACGCATACTACAAAAGACAAAAAGCAATAATACTTTTCACAGAGAGAGAGAGAGAGAGAGAGAGAGAGAGAGATTTAAGAAACAATGCGCTTGAAATAAAAAAATAAAAAATTTTATGCGGAGATTATTCTTTTTGCAGTACAGTTGCTAACAACAATCACAGTGGTAAGTAGTACAGCTGTGTATTCGCCAGACTGTGGCACCACGTAGTAACTTCGTTTGTGGATTCGCTCACCATGAGTTCGTGTGCACTGGCGCAAATCATGCACGTGTTGTAATTTATGGGTAAAGTCATGGTGTGTAATAGGCTTTGACCTATGTCAATAAGCTCAGTCCCAAAACGCCGTGACAATACTACTGTTACTGTAAAGCACATGCAGTGCAGTGAAAATATTCGAACAGAATTATCGCTCTTTTGAACAAAGAAAAGCTAGCGCTTCGCGACAAAAAAACTAGTTTAAATATTTGCTCTTGCTGCAAAGAGTCAACTTCTAATCGACCTTCAGAAAGTTACAATAAAGTCAATTCACTCTATGTAAGGGGAAAGGCAATAGAATTTTAATAAACACAACATAGAAGAAGTTTAACGCCAGAAACATACCATCCACAAGACGCTTAAAGGCAAACGTAGGGGCTGATGAGGAATGCAAGACTGATATATCAATTAATACTATAAAAAGGTAACCAAATAATAGCTAACCTGAACAGCTTCATTTTGGTATCCCCTCCTACCCCAGCATCCCATTCTTTGCCCCCAACTCAGCGCAATCTGGATGTTAATCATACACAACAGAAATTGTACATCTCATCTGCCCATTAATACACACACACACACACACACACACACACACACACACACACACACACACACACGCACACCTTATGGCATATTATGACGTAAATCGGTATTCTACTTTCTTGCCGTGGCAGTTTAATAACAGGAACATGGATAGTTGTTTGGAAAAAGAATGCAGTTACAAACAACTGAAGTTTCTAATTAGATTCATCAATCATAATGTAAACAAATAGAGAGACTGCTGTCCAGCATTTATCTACATTGACTAAATTCAAATGTGAGTTATAATTAATATTGTTTCTCCCATTAAAAGAGCCCCCACCCCCTTATAATTTAATGGTTGAATAAAAGAACTTTTTACAAACATTTTATTTGAGACTGCTCCGGTGGCCTAGTGGTTAGAGCGTCCGCCTCGGATGCGGGAGGTCGTGGCTTCGATCCCCGGCCGAGTCATACCAAAGACTTATAAAAATGGTACTAACAGCTGCCTCGCTTGGAGCTCAGCGTTAAGAGGTTAGTGTTAGGACTCGTCGGCCTGGTGTCAGGATAATGTGACTGGGTGGGACATCGTGCTGCAAGTCTGCGGCATGATGCCCCAGTGCTAGACATCACGATAAACTGCCACACTGCAGTCATCGTAGCGATATGACTGAAAAATTGTTAAAGCTACATTAAAAATCCAAATCACACACACACGAACATTTCTGAAACAGAACGTACGAAGTGCTTTATATTTTCTTTAATAACACCATATTCCCATTTATATGTCAATAGTTTAATATGTATATTGTGTTTTACCGATTAACCATATGAAGTATTATCATTCAACGATGTCTCGAAAGTAAACAACGTTCCGTTATCACAGAAATGAAACGCGGTTATGTAATTACAATTAGGCCCGCAATGTCCATTACTTGCGACGAATTTGTTAATAAATAGAAAGATTTATTTTTCGTGACCAATATTTTATTCAACGCAATGCAGAGCTTTTCCTGTTCACAGTTATAATTTGTAAACATTGTTTCGATTTGAAATAGCTTTCAATTGCACTAGAATTGAAATATTGTAGTGTCATTGCCAGTAAATAAAGAAAACGATTTATCCTTGATCGATGGAAGGATGTAACGAAAACGATTTATCGTAGATCGATGGAAGGATGATATAAAGTTAGTCAAAGACCGAGAGTAAAACATGGACGGATAGAGAAATATACGTATCCGTTAGATATACACAGAGTTTCGTATGTACTTGCCTTCGTTATCTTTCCCAAGCCAGACCTTAGTACTCGGGGCCAAATTTCACCGTTTTAGCAATCAATTTGCTTTTAAGCTTTTGATCCCCTAATGTATACAAAACATGTTACAACTATCTCCAAAGTTCAAAAAGTAGAAATTAAATCGCAAATAGGCAGCTTTTAACACAGAAAGCTTTAACCTATAGGCGCAGGATGTTCAAAACCCAGGAGATGGCATGCATTTGCCAAGCTGGGATTTGCATTATTGCATTATTTTGTTTGTATAAAGAATTCACGGCAATACGGTATTATCTAGAATTAGATTTTGCCCTTAACGAAACGCCACTATGGAGCCTTGTATTTGCATATGCCATTTTCTCGCCGCTTTTAAGTCAATAAGTAATGATTCGTTAAATACGATATGTATCACTTGCACCCATTTAACCATTGGATTTCTAAATACTTGCAGTAGTTGCCTAACATATGATTCTTACCCTTCAATTCTCATTCAGGTAGCACATTTAAATTAATTTTTGCATTTTTTCTCGCTGTACTTCGGAAAAATGCATTTGGCGGAAGACAACGTGCTTGGTTGCAAAATGTGCATACCGGAAGAGTATCGGTTCAACCCTTTCCCTAAAATGGAGCATATCATCATCTTCCACCTCTTCCATTCCCTTCCCCCTTTTCAAACGTTCAACTTTTCAAATGGTACAGAACTTTAAAAGTATATTGCACCTTTGTAGTGGTATACCAGTGTCTTTGTGTTTCTATTTCTGTCTATCTGAACGTCTCCTTAATATTCTGGAACAATGTCATAATCGTATGAGGATTGCACGCAAGCATCTGTCAGTCAGTCGTAACACTATGCTGGCAAATAGATAGACGCATGTGAGTCTCTCGATATTTTACACATATGAAACTGTTGAAACACGATTGAATTTTTTTTTAAAAAAAAAACAGTACTTCGGGCATCTGTCACTGGTGTCTATTTGGATTAAAGTGTCCACTGCTACACGAATCCAACGAGCATTTTAGGTGCTTAGTAGACACAAAAAGCTGACAAGGTGACGATCTTGTTACAAATACATGGCACCCAAACCTGACAAGTTCGCAAGAAGCACTCCTCGGTGAGAACAACTGAAATCAGAATTGCCATGTTTACACAATATGAGGCGGTCTACGTAAGCTCTGGATTATCATCTGACAGTATACATATCTGATGACAGTGATAATGTTGTCCATGTGACAAGGTTATCTATTTAACGTGGTGTGATATAAATTTATTCCAATTTATTCATATTATCTTCACGAGTACGTTGCCGTCTTTCTTATAAGGTAATCAACACAATTTGTATACATATATTTTTTAACTTTTGCTGAACACATATGCAAGACCGTTAATAAGTTCCGATTGTAACTGACATGTCTCAAAAACGTTTTGTTCATTTGTCAGTCTCTATGTATTTCTGCAACATTCTCTCAAAAAATTTATCACAGATATGAAAAGTCAGTTGTGAATGTAAATACTTTAATAAATTTTAGAAGAGAGAACAGATCCACTCAGTCAGGTACGTATCAGATGTCAATACAATTTAGAAATAAATCTATTCAATAAGTGTTCATACCGCATGCACTTTTCCACTCAGTATGGTATGCTAAGGATCAAACAACAATACAACCAGTTGGAAATTAAATTTATTACGGTATTGTCCTTTGAGAATTTGTCCTTTGAGATTTCTCAATGAACTATTTTATGGAGTAAAGTGCTCATAGAATTGAAATTCCAAAATTTGAAAATGAACTACTCATGACAATGAGTAGCTTACAAAAATCACTATTTAACAGGCATGTTTAAAAGAAACACTCTTTTACAACCCGGTAAAACAGTAGAGAAGGAAGAATTCGGCTAACACTACACCCACCCACCCCTCCGCAAAACAAAATGGTATGGCCCCACCGAATAAACATTGATAGGAGGTATAAAATTCACACTGGCCCTGTCCCCCAGTTCGTTGCAGGGGTTGCTTGGGTGGTTGCTACGCCACAGTGCAATGAATCTGGGATCGAGTCATCCACTAACCGTGTAACAACAACACTGCAACCACATGTATGTATTCATCTATCCAATTTAAGTTTTCCAATACTAGGTTTGCTTCTCTGTTCTATCATCCATATTTAGGTTGGCACGAAGATGGGCAGGTAGGTAGATAAGTAGGCAATATCAGGTAAATATCTCCGTAGAAAGGTAACTGTCAGCATCAACTATTCGTGTTGTACTTGTTTCTTACGAAACGGTACTACGCTGAAAATACCGTCGTCGATCGTTAGAGTGACTTCAAAGTTTTATATTCCTTTTTTGATGTCACATGTAACTAAACCAAAAACCCAGTGTGCTTTAGAATAGTGATTGAGTTTGATAGCCGGAATCAGATTTAATCACAAGAGCTGACCGTTTCAGTGTTGCAAGACAGGATTGTCATACTCGGTTCCATTTGGCCAATGCACAGTTTTGATGATCATGACACCAAACTGAATGCATCGAGGGTGTATTTTTGCTCAGAATGACGCCATTATTTCGCTTTCAGGAACTTCTCTTAGCATTTACAATAGGAGCTGGAATTAATGTTGCCAAGTTTATTTGCGATTATGAACAATATATTATAAGACGTATTTTAATTTCTAACTTTTCTGCTCAGCTTTTGCTTGTAGTCTTATCTAGACTTTTCGAGTGCAAACAACGACGACGACGATTACGACGATGATGATGATGATGATGATGATGATAATAATAATAATATAAATGTCTTTATTTTAATTGGATAACATATTCAGCATTAACAGATGATAGTTCCTTTGGCCATAACAACATTACTATATAACCGCTCGGGTGGTCAAAGTGGTTAGAGCGTCCGCCTCGGATGCGGGAGGTAGCGAGTTCGAATCCCGGCCGAGTCATACCAAAGCCTAGCAAAAATAAAAACGGTACTAGTAGCTGCCTCGCTTGGTGCTCAGCATTAAGAGGTTAGTGCTAGGACTGGTCGGCCGGGAGTCAGGATAATGTGACTTGCCGGGACATGATGCTACACGTCTGTGGCATGATGCCCCAGTGCTAGACATCACTATATATAAGCAGTCACACTGCAGATATCGTAGCGATATGACCGAAAATTTTTTAAAGCTACGTTAAAACTTCAACACACATACACACACACAGGTATATATATATATATATATATATATATATATATATATATATATATATAATATATATATATATATATATATATATATATATATATATATATAAACTCGGCAAGCCTCGTTTCCTTCAAATGAAAAATGCAATCATCATCGTCATCATCGTTCTTTTTCTTCTGCTTCTTCTTCTTCTTCTTCTTCTTCTTCTTCTTCTTATTATTATTATTATTAAAGAAGATACATTTTATTTTGCAATTCTTATATTTATAGTTTATGAACTTAACTGTTAATTAAGTTATGCAGTATTGTGTTGAATTTCCTCGAAACCCTAACACATACATACAACAAGTGCATACAGTTTGTATGTGGAAGATGTTTCTAACTTGCAAGAACTTAAAAGCCTTCATATAAATTCTAAATGTAATAAAAATCATTTCATGGCACTACTGCTACTACTACTACTACTGACCGCCCCGGTGGCCTAAGTGGTTACAACGTCTGCTTCGGATGCGGGAGGTCGCGGGTTCGAACCCCGGTGGAGTCATACCAAAGACCTATAAAAATGGTACTTGCAACTGCCTTGCTTGGGGCTCAGCATTGAGAGGTTAGTATTAGGACTGGCTGGCCTGGTGTCATGTGACTTGGTGGGACATGATGCTGTGTCTGCGGCATGATGCCCCAGTGCTATAGACATCACTATGAACTGCTACACTGCAGGCATCGTAGCGATATGACTGAAAAATTGCTTTAGCTAAGTTAAAATCTCTCTCTCTCTCTCTCTCTCTCTCTCTCTCTCTCACACACACACACACACACACACACACACACACACACACACACACACTACCACTACTACTGCTGCTACTACACTACTAATAAAAATAATAACAAAAGCAACCAACACAAAATGTCAAGGTCTTTACTTCATAAGGAAAAACCCAGTAATCCTTTGTGTCTAATCAAATACAAAATGATGGATCGAAACGTCAATATATAGTACACAACGTGGGGCGCTTTATACATGGATAAATACCCTTGCTTATACACTAGAGAGGAAATGGATCATATATGTCTCTTTGCATGCTATCTTTTTCAGAAGAATCAAGGTGAAATTATCTTCATCAGATATTGCAAAACTGTTATATTTTGCGAGTTATATAATCAATAGGCAAAGAAACAGGAAACATGGGAATCAATAATATCATGAATCTGTCGAGGACGCACATGAATAATAAATTCCGACTGATATTGCTTCTGAACAACGATCATTCACCCTGTACGGGAGATATTCTTGTGACGAGAAACTATTACTGACGCAAATACACATAGTGACTTAATTATCAAATCATCTTGAATCTTCCAACTCATCTAATATTTTCCCCTCTATTATCCCTCCATAATTTCTGTCAGGTGGAGAAACGCTTTATCATATATGTTCAACGGGGTATAACTTCGAACTTAGGAGTTCACATGGTGTGGTGTACAGACATTTACTTACATATCGTATTTTAGCTATGTCTGTCTAGCTGTCTGTCTGTGTGATGTTATTCAGCACATAACAGATGTCCTGCAAGACGAACGCGAAACGTCATTTGATATCCAAGTATCACATAATTTGTCAAATTGTTCGCTACTCTCCTTTATGCATTCACTGTCGTACATACATACATACATGCATACATAACTGCCATAGGATATATATATATATATATATATATATATATATATATATATATATATATATATATATATATATATATATATACTTACATGTTAGTGCTTTCTAATTTACACTAAACCATGAATTCACCCACCCACCCATTTTATTCATCATTTTATGCTTACATTTCCAACTGTTTTCTAAATATGTGTCATTTACAAGAAAGACTGTTAGAAGAAGAAATCAGAACGGGGATGGATTTTTCTATTTTTCAATTAAATTTTCAATAAAATATTTCAGCCATACACTATAGGTAGATGTAGATGATTCGAGGAAATGACAAGAGAGAGAGAGAGAGAGAGAGAGAGAGAGAGAGAGAGAGAGAGAGAGAGAGAGTACCTTTTTATCCCATGTATGAACTCTGGAACTTAAATATTTAAGGTCTGAAATAAACAGCAACGAGTTAAAGAGTATTCATTACTGAGTCCAGTATTTCTGTCTTTTCAAAGTCTAAACCCGAGGGCAATGTTTTTACAAACCGTCTCAAGAAAAGAGGAATATATTTCGTGGCTTCTGTACTTTCGTTTCTCAACAGCGTGTTTTTCTTCCCTGCACCTTGCACCGTGGTATAAAGTAAAAGTGCTACAACTTATCCCAGATGACACATCGTGTCATTTATTTATGGACCAATCCGGTCGATATATTAGTAATTTTGCCCAACAGACGTTCGCCACCAGTTAGACGTCATTTAGGACTAGCTAAAACACAATTTCAGGCAGTTTTATTTCAATTTGCGTGCTTGCAGAAAGGTTGTCTTCATTTTGCATTCAGTCGACAAGCGATGATTCAGTTCACTGAGACGTAACATCACATGAATAAAGGAAGATGTTTACTGTAGTGTCCTTGAATTATTTATCATTACAGATAACATTTTCATATCCATTTTCACCAAACATTTACTTACATGCAAGTTCAAATGTGGAAAAATGAATGAGCTATGCATATTAAATTACATCACAAGTCCGAAAGTTTGACGGGTTCCTCGTAAATAAGAACCAATGATTACAACCCTGTAAATAATCATTGGTTAATTGTGATAATTTTGGTGGCTTTTTAGTGAATTTCAGAGTCTTTGCCAATTTAGTCGAATAATGGTAATCGTAATATTTCCTTGTGTAAATTTGTCAATTATTTAATTTAATTTAATCTCTTTCGGATTGAAATAATCCCAATTTTTCTTTGAAGTGTGAAAATTAATGTACAGTATTAGAAGTAATTTAGTACATACATACTTTAATTTGTTAACTTTTTAAATCCAGTTACACTGCACCTATGTACATAATCATGTGTATATCATATCACACGCCAACATCGGAATTATAAAAGTATCAGGCAAAAGTTTCACAAGTTTATTTTACAATCGACATCACATCAACAAATTTATATGTAAATTACCTTATTAAGAGCTATTATTACAGAAGTTTTATTCTAGCTATATTGGCGATCAGTAAGTCTCCCAAAACTAGTTTTTGTTACACACTCCTGAATAAATATCATCCATTTTTACTTAAGTCACTAAGGACTATTGTAGTAAGTTCAGCTTTCACCATTTCTTCTACACCCGACACCACACTGATATGGAGGCCATATGACATGGGAACATCTTTAGTAGTGTGACAGAAGCAACACTGTACGCATATGTGTGTTTGTTCGATATGAATTATTTATATCCATTTCCATTCTTACAAGCATTAGGCAAAGATATTAAATTTTAAACTTATCCTGATTCATTTGCATTTGCTCTTATTATCAATATTATGCATTTACGCAATCTGACCGTTGCAAATAAAAGTGCACTGCATCATATTGAACGGGAAGCCTATCTATCAAATCAATGGGTGCTGCAACTTCTGTTATGGAAGACAACTGAATATTATGACCTGACGCGGAGCACGATTGATTCATCGACCGTGTCAAATAAATTCAAAATTGAGCTAACAATGCCAATTGTTCAGGTTTAGTGCATCTGTATTGATATACTGGTTCGTTCATTTATTGAGAAAGTACATTCATTTACGCCTCATTTCCCTTGTCTGCATGGTGCTGCCATTACTTTACGGAGCGCTCCGTCTCTAGTCAAGATAATTGGGAGTTGTGAACCTAGCATGAAAATTCGAGGTCAAGAATCTTCTGAAAAGAACAAAACTTCTTACACCTATATTATTGTAATTTGGATCTCTCAGTATACGCGAGCAGTTGATCTTCCTAGTTAAGTTTATAAATATAAGAAATTACAAGTTAAACACAATAAGACATTGCCTAATTTAGAGATTATGGGGATTAAACTTCATGTATAATTGTCAAAAAATAGGTGTGTATACTAGTCCAAACTGCATATGTTTAATTGTCTAAACGGCATTGTCTGAGATTTTATGAGTCACAAAAATAAACGGTATCTGTAGAGGACAAGGTATATTGTTTTTCAAGTATACACTGACATCAAAATTGAAATGACCACAATGTGATCTGATTATCGATGAACTAATAATGAAAAATAAATCTATAATCAGTTACATCAGAACTGAGAGAGAGGGGGAGGGGAGAGATTGTTGAGTTTTGCAACATAGCATTGTGTCTATTGCCACTGCAACTTGTAAGTTTTAGCTTTATTAAACAGGCCATTTGTTCCCATAAAAATCATTTCCAACCTTTACCCCTTTTTTACGAATATCAGAAAATGATTGCCTGAAATATAAAATATAATACAATTTTTTCCAAACAGAAAAATCTTGGAATAGACTGAAATAAAACCAATCCCCTGTTTAGGAAGGTAGGTCAGACATATTCCGGAATTAAATCAGAAGAGGTACTCGTCGGCTAAACTGCGTCATATAGCTACTTCTCTGTGTCTTGTACAATGTCAGTAATACTTATTATTTTGTTTAACATTTGGCAAACGTTCTAGATGAAGCACTATATATCTGCCTGCTCGGAAAATCATTACTTATATCATATTGGTAGCAATATACAGTTTGGGATTACGTGTTCAGATTACATTTTCAAAACACTTATGCTGATTGGATAACATCTTTTTGTTCTAGCCAATGGTCAGCAATTTAGGCATATAACAACATGAATATTTCAGAGTCAGCCATGTTGGTAAGGCACGGCTTGAAAGTTAGCATTATGAAAATTGTTCTTGTATTCTTTATCTGCAGGGTGATCTTATATTCACTGATTTATTTGATAATACCAAAAAACGACTCTGAATCATAAGTTTCTCAAGTGTACTAACAATATATTTCCAATTACATTCATGTCTGACACCTTTATTTCTCCGAATCAAACAGTTCTGGATTGATATAAACTGTCAAATAGTTGTATTGCTATGTATGACATTAAAAAAAAAAAACAAAAAAAACCCCCCAAAAAAACCATGTACACGTGTGAATTAGTTTTGAAAGTGATAGGAATGTGTTATCTAACATGCACTTAAAAGATGTTCCCGTAATTAGAATATTTTGTCAGTTCGTGTTGGGTCTAAACAACCAGTATAGGAATCATTAGCGTCATTTATTATTACTATCACGTTCAATCGAGTCTAAACCATGCCGTGGTGTAAATTGCTCAATTAGTTGAAGGGATCAATACAATTTTTGAATTCCAAAGCTAGGAATAAAACCTCTTTATGCGTTTTGATATGTCTATTAAATCGTTCCCATAACGAGTGAAACATTTTCCATAAAAGTTTTGGATGAATGTACGATTCCAATAAAAGTTTGTCTTGGAACTACCATTTTAGCGTTAGAGACATTTTATGTAGAGTGCGAAGTTAAGTAATATTGAAACATGTACACGCATAATCCACGGAGGCTATAAGACAAATGCAATTACTATACCGATCATTGCACTTTCAAGTGCGGGCATTATTTTATATCTTTTCTGTGTTCTCTTTTGCTCCAGATGATTACACATAATCGTCCTTCCCTATCCACCCAAACCCAACTCCCCATTCCACGCGCATATTCTTTTCTTCCAAAGAACTCAAAAGGAGAAATGTTTCTTGATCCAGGATTGTGGTGCCTCAAATACCAAAAGCTAAATTCTGTCGTTACCGTTGCTGCCGGACGCGTTGCCAGGTAAAAGATAAGTTGATTGATCCTGGCTGATTCTTGATCTTAAATATACATTGATTGGTATCGAACAAACCTATTTCTTCTTGTCAAAAACGCAGTAAAAGTACTTGCCCTAATTCTCCACGGATAAGTTTCTGTCATGTCCTTATCGCGTTATATTGCCGAATGCCGGACATATTTTGGACACTGAATGAAGCAGTAAGAATTTGAAGATCGCATATCAATTGCCTCAAAAACTTCTTGAATACAGTGATATTTGTAACATTTTGAATGACAACACAAACATGTGAACAATAAGGATATCAATACTCTAAAACAGCCTCCCCTCCCCCCAAAAACAAATAAAAGACAAAAACATCCAAACAATGACACAAAAGCGTACATTGTTATTTTTGATAGATTTAGGTCAAATCTAACTTTTAAAGTGTGAAGAGTTTCGAAAAGGGAAGAAAATTTTAATATCGAGCACATTTACTGTTAAAGCAGAATTCAGGAAAGTGGACGTACGTATACAATTAAACTTGCAGTAAAACAGTCATCTGTCATCGTTTCACTAAATACCTTCAGACTTACTTTCAATTTTCATTCCAAAAAGCTCTACTGAATTTGTATAAAAATAAGGTAGAAAAAGATCTGTGTGAGGGTACTTCTTGTGGGCAGTGAATGGTTTACTAGTACGTATTTCTTAATGTACCATATACATTCGAATGAGATAAAACAAACGTCATGATAGTTATTCATGGCCTTAAATAAATGACAATAGTCATTCATGGACTTAAATGACAATAGTCATTCATGACCTTAAATAAATGACGATAGTGATTCTTGGATTAAATATATGACGATAGTCATTCATGGACTCAAATAAATAACAATAGTCATTCATGGCCTTAAATAAATGACAACAGACATTCATGGATTTAAATAAATGAGAAAAGTCATTCATGGACTTAAATAAATGACAATATTCATTCATGGACTTAAATAATGACGATAGTCATTCATGGACTTAAAAGTCAATCTTCAATGGGGAAGTGACTTTTTTGCAAATAAAATGCCATCAAAAGAAGCGAACAACGATTTTGTTTACCGTTAACTATGAGGACTAGTATTATTTTGTTTACCGTTAACTGTGAGGATCAGTATTATTTTGTTGCCGTTATGCTTCCTTCAGCTTTTCATATGTTATCATCCGGTCATTGACCACACTCACAAAACTACACTTATTAGTTCTCTAAACTTTCTCTGATACTTAAATCAGATAATTATTCCGTTTTTTAAACTCATTCGTGAAGTAACTGCTCTTTATTTATCTGCAGAATTATCTTCAAGTGCTACTCACGTTTCGTCTACAGTTACAGTCACTTGTGCAAGTCAGTACAGATATTGGTGTTGCGTCCGATTACCACACCTGTGCAATAATACCAATAGGGAAGGGGTTAAAAGAAATAAAGAACTGAAATATGGATCAATCTTGATGTTAATTCAAGATATATGATGTTTGAAACGCATGCAAGGATGCAGAATTTCAGAATTCGACATTAAATCTTCAATTTAACAACTTTTTAGGAAGTGAATTAAAAATTAATTTAGTTACTTTTGTACCGTGTATACATACACAATCGTCATCGATGACGTATATATTAGAAGTCAGCATTATCCACCGCGTAGTTATGTGTGTCACGTAATTTACACTTTTTTGATAACATATTGACAACTGTGGACGGGAGATGAATGTGAGGTTTACAGTGGCGAAAGTTTTGTCGATAATTTGTCAGTATCAAACTACGACCCAGTTTTCTACTTCAAAACATGCTCCATAATCTTACAATCAATTCAGTATAATTGTAACGTCAGGTATCGATCGCTGGTAAAAAAAATTAGGCTATTCTGTGCTATGATGTCATATAATAAACCATGCCATAATTTTGTCATCGTTTTCATCTATGTCGTCGTTGTTATGAATCTTCTTTTTAATACTCGCCAATAATTTACTCCTTTAGGCTCGGGTACGTAGAATATGCTTGATGTTTCCCTTGGGTATCGTGAGAGGCGACTAATGATGATTCTGTGGTTACCGTACTGGACTTTCTGATCGAATTCTACTATCAGATCAGCCCAGGTGGGACAACTTGACGTGTCCTTGAGTAAAGCACTTGACTGTGATTTCTTCGGCACTAAATAACCAGCTTGTGTTGCTGTGCACACCAGATACAAAAAATACACCAATTGATTGCCATTTTATTATTATTGTTATTAATATGAAACAGAAAGCTGCACCACCCTTGTTTGGTAGTAAATCGTGACAATGTCTTGTAACTGTTCCCATTTTGTAAAAATCAAACCCTAAAAAGCATGTTATTGTTGTTTTGGCGTTTAACACCATTTTTCAGCACATGAAGTACTGCTGCAGGAAGAATCCAGGGAAAACCCGGTAAGAACCACCGACCCACGAGAAGCTGCTGGCAAGCTTTCTCACAGGCCCACATTGGCCAAGCGAGCATGAGAATCAAATCCACAGCGACAAATGTGAGATGGCATTGACCGGTTAAGGCTAGCGCTTTAGACCACTCGGCCATCCAGGGATCCGAAAAGCAAGTGAATGTGATGCAGTTTTGTTGCAGGACGCTTGCTCATCCCAAGATGCACACCCTGTTTAGGTTAGATTTCAATGGTGTAGTAGTATATATCCTGTAGCCCTGACAATGATGGATACATTTTTCATCTCATTTTTAATAAATATTGGAAAATACGTCACATTGATCCAGCTTTTGTATGCGATATGGCTATCCCAATGTCATCTCTGACTGTAAGTTTCGTAGCTATAAGTGGACAAGAATTTCCATTTCACCATTTGTAATAGTTTCTGCAAAGTAGGTCGCAGCAGCATGATGTTGGTACTCAACATTTGTTGATCCTAATATGCAACACAAATTGTAAGTTTTCAGATTTAGCATGTACATTCTAAGACGAAGTCATCAGTGTAAATTTGGAGGCAATAGATGAAAAGATAATGAAGTTAGAACATAAACACGACTTTTAAAATCATTTGAATCATTTGTGGAAGGTCAATAATGGTGATCAAATTCTGATAAGTAATACATGCTAATCCAAAGATACACCATCACACTAAGTTTAATGCTCCCAATCTAAGTTTGATGCACCCACAGTCTGAGTTATAGCCTGGACTAAGAGACTGACGGACAGACATTTGAAACCTATATAACTGGAAATCGTTCGCATCTAGAAGCAGGATTATAATAAACAAGTCAGTAATATCTGTATGTCTGTCTATCTGTCAGTCAGTCTGTCTGTCTGTCTGTCTCTATGTATGTATGTATGTGTGTGTTTGTTTGCGTGCTTGCGTGCGTGTGTGCGTGCGTGTATGTATGTATGTATGTATGTATGTATGTATGCATGTATGTATGTATGCGAATATGCAGATGTTACCAATTGAAATTCATGTATACTTGAAATCAAAGAAATATATATGTCAGTGGTATTCAAACCTTTTTGTTACACCTATATATCTATCACATTATCTTTCAAGCTGGTTATATTTATAAACCTTTGGTTAACCAAATTACTTGTCAAACAGGATAACACGGTTATGTGCAACTTACACACGATTTCCAAGTGAAAGATAATAAAACAGTAACTCGTCATGAACTAAACAAAAGAACTAAATGAGTCAATGGTTTATTTTCAGCCTTAGACACAACCTCTTGGGCATCTCAGAGGAGCCAAATGGTCAGATGTACGGAAATTTCATTTACAATATTTTATTTTCTGAACAATGTATATATGCAGCATTATCAGGTAGACGCATCCTACACGTAACGGATTTTGGATGATGACTCCTTTGTCGCTATCGGGTTAGGGTGAGCTTGGAGATTTGCGATGGCAAGCCATTGCTCATTTTTGTTTGTTTGTTGATGATATTTTTGTTGAAAAGACACACCGTCTTCACTCGCTTATAAGACGAGTCCAACTGCAAACTGCACAGACCCAGATCTGCAGTCGCATAATGTGCCGGCAGATCTGGCTCTGTTCAGTTTCTAAGGAGTAATCAGTAGAACAAACAGCATAGTACCTGATTTGCAGACGCATTACTCTACGGCAGTTCGTGATCTTTGTTGTGTTCTTTTTCAGTTTGTCTTGACTTATTAACGAGTAAAGACGGTAGTTACATCCGCGCTGAGTAAATAAAACCTGGTTGAATCTTTGGTTTATATATATGCGATCGGTAAACGGGGTATGGCAGGTGTCCTTGCATCAAATCTAGTAGGTGTTGTAAATTTGGTATTTAATAGTTAACTCTTTTTATATGAAGAAGTTTTACAAATTTATTTAATTCATCTCCTTACATGTCATGCGATTTTAAAAGTTTGTACAAGTGTGATAGCTTATTTCTGATTAACTGCACCATATTAACGAACCCCTAAAGAACTCACACTCTGAGAGTTAAGTAAATTAAAAATTAAGACTATATTGTAGTCTTGTATAAAAATATTGTATTTTACATAGATTTTTAGTAGGCTGCTTCTAATTTTGTTGCAGCGTTAACAAGAATGAGGACCCCAAAGTGAATCTGTTGACAAAGAACAAAAAAATAAAAATAAAAAAAAAAATTAAAAAAAATTAAATAACTATCGTAATCATTGCGTTTAAGTCGGATTCAACCTCTAACAACAATAGACCCTGATCTGCGGTCGCATATCGCGCCGTCAGATCGGGTCTGTGTTTCTTCTGCTACTATGCATTATGAAGCAATATGAGCAGGCTAATACACAAGTACAAACGGTAACATCGTAAATTAAAAAATGCATAAATAGGAGGAGTTTGTGGTAAACATGATAAACCAGCGGTAAGACGTGAACCAACCAACCAGCAATGAAAAAGTAACGAAATGCGGCTGGTACATCATAACGCAGGAGACCCTATCCGACATTAACCGTAAAATTAAACGCAGCTTGCCAAAATGAATAGGTTGAAAGAGGTAAAAATTAACGCGTAATTGAAAGTCTTGTTAACATTTCCAGTCAGCGTATCCACTATGTGTTTGAGAAAATGGAATAGTATTTTATTGTAAGTAAAATAATTTGCTTACTGTGACTAATAAATATCTAACTTACCAGTAGCTATAGCTACCATATTTAACTTGACATTGTCACTGAAAAAAGTCCGTATAACCGACTAATACCTACGAAGTTATGACAAATTAGTATAAATTACCCCCGAGTCCAAGTTATACCGTCCACATGGCTATATATTTATTAATAATCCATACGGGCTTTCAAGGGAGCTCATTCATTTTCAGCTTTTCTTTTCCAGGAATTTTTTGTAGTCTGTGACATACGATTGAACTGGTTTTCGTAATACTAATATTCAGTTCACAATTGTGTAAACAGTGCTATGAGAAACAAAACTGTTTGTGCCTTTTAGATATTTCTCAAATAAATGTGAATTCCTCAACATAGGGCCTAAATCGTTACAAATCATCAACGAACACAAACCAGCACGTAATAATGTCTCGCGCTTCTTTGTTGTAATATATTCACGTGCCGTTTTATCAGGAGTATGGTAATTCAGTAGAAAGGACACTTTATGTTCATTTATTTCACATGACTTTAGGTGTTGGGAATTGTTTACGGATTTACGCGAAAATGTCAAAATGTGACAAATTGTTATTTAGTTATGATCTTTAAATTTAGGAACTACTGAGCAGTTGGGGCTAGTCGTCACTGAAACTTTTCAATATGATTACAGGTAAACATTTACGATTGTGATCGATCAGTATCATTCGGGACACGAACGATTTTATATGCATTGTGAAGTGCAATTTGAACCTCCTTAAAAACTTTCTGCTTAAATTTACTTCATAGCCGACTAATTGCATAAACAGTTTCTTCAGTTTTGATATTTCACATTACGTCATAATAACACAAGCATTAATATCAAAAGTACTATTTGGTTACACTTAAAATCCTATTTTCAGTAATAATATTGGCTATGTTCCTTTACTTCATATTAGTTCCTTTTACATTGGAACGTGTTCATTTTTGGTTCATTTTAATTCTTTTGCAGTGAATCTTCATTCATTTTCGGTCATTTAATTTCATTGAGGTGAGTTGGCGTGTTTTACTTCAGGCATACCTTTCGGAGTACCAACTATGATCTATTTATCCTAAAGAGAAAATGGAACTTCATTAAGGGAGCAAAAGACGTACCTATAAGTGACCTAAACATTTCTACGATAAAGTTATCTAAAAAAAAATATATAAAAAAAATGTTCAAACTGCCCCGAAGTAAAGTAACTTGCATTACCGATTCGGTTATTTACGAAGCAAGGACAAGTTTCGATTTGTAACTTCTCATTAAATCCTACCGATGCTATAGTGGTTTATTTCAGAGAGAACATTTCCGGCGAACAAAATATATGATTTTTCTGTAAATTACCGCGTGACCTGCATCCAAGGCATATTTTTGTCTCGCAGAAATAGGTAATTCATCTGTTTTCTTCGTAAGTGCCTACCACCCCGCCGCCAACCCGAATATGTGCAGGAGGAGACTAGCTCTAATTTCATTCAAGAAAATGAACCTATCACCTGACAGGATCACGAGCCGAAATAGTACATAACTGTATATAAAACTTAAAGTTTTGCGTCATAAAAAAAAAATCGAAAGCTACTTCAGTTAATAAAACAGTTCTGGATTTAATTATGTTTAACTGACCTGCTATTTAGTCTATACACGTTCAGGAAAGGCTGTGTGGGTTGCGTAGTGCTTTGCTGGATAAGACGTTTATTCTGTTTGCAGTGTCTCATCCAGCAATATCTTTCCTTTTCAGGGTCGGGGAAATCTGATCAAGTCTACAAGGGAGCTGTGAGAATGGAATCCCTTGTGGTGACTCGAAGGGCAAAGCCCCGGGAAGCTCCTGCATTTTAAGAGTATCCTGGGCCTAATTTTAACCATCTGACTGTAGAGAAAACTTACTTTAGGACACGTTGAAGTTGTTTCGCGTTCATTTTTGGTGGGTACCCCACCTCTCTCGGCATGATCTTGTTTCCTAGAATAGGGAAATCAATCCGCCTCAAACATCCGCAGTATTTTCAGGCTTGACAGAAAAGGCAGATCGAAGAAGCTCCAATTGTTACCAACTATGCCAATGTACGCATTACATAAAAAACCACTGGAAAAACAAACTCTAATATTAGAGAAAGAGACCCTTCATCAAACAGAAGAAAGTACTTTTTTTTGTCTTATTTTTGAATTGGTCTAGCATGCCGCTATGAAGCGAAGTATATTTTCACAAAGATATTGTTTCTATTATAAATGTGTTTCGCTGTCACCAAGTGTTATCAAAGAACTTGTTTAAGAGCACCTGTGAATTTTGTAAATTCTACAGCGATGAATCAAAAGGTTTGTTTAAATGCAAATTTATGAAACTTTAACCTAAACTTATATCTTTGTAAACAGTAACTGTATATTTTAGTATTGAGTAATAAGTCAGGTAAATGCTTGTCACTGTTGTTGAAGGGAAAGAGTAATCATTTAAGCAATAAATGCAATTAATACATGTCAAGGATGAGATATGAAACAACGAAACAATATTATTGTGGTTTGTGGTTTTATCGTTTCTTATTACATTATACAAGTTATTAAATTGATTACTTAACCTTTCTAACCGATGAGGGTAATTCGCTTGTTTTGTAATATGACCCAGAATACAATTTTCAGGTATAATCAAATAAACATTCATCGTTGAGGTGTGTCAAAAACACGTAATTTCTGCTAAAACCAGGTTCTAATCCTATTAATTTAATGACTTTTATTATTATGCATTTGCACCTACTTCGTATATGTGAAAGCCATTTACTTTTATGAGTTTGGTTTTGTTCATACAGGATCAAATTCCAAGCTGTCAGGATACAGGCTGTGTGTTATCATCTCGAAAACTAATTAAGTTACATGCATCCACATGCCGAATATCCTCTTATAAAAAAATATAAGGACGGACATAGAATTGTACATACATACAGACAGATATACAAATGAAAGGACGGACGGACAGTGATAGGGAGGCAGACAAGTAGATATTGTGATAAAAACTGTAGATCGAAAAATTATATTAGATAGTACAGATTAGTAATATTTAAAAAGCAATTAAATTCATTCAAAGACTGAATATTTGTTACGATTTCAGTTTTATTTTGGTATTTATCATTTAATAAGCGAGAATTCTCACCTAAAGAAGGAACTGTATATTTAATTATTTGCTATAAAAAGATCTCTCGATCTCTCTCTCTCTCTCTCTCTCTCTCTCTCTCTCTCTCATACATTGAATCATAATTTTTTTTGAAGATAGTCTAATCTGCAATAAGCATAAGGTTGTCACAATATGAAATCATTACCTGGGACTTAATAATAAAGTAGAAATATCTATAAGTATCCATATTCCTTTTTTGAACTATTCCTCATGACTGATTTTATTTTCATATTGCATAGAATCGCGAACTTGAGTCTAGCTTTGCGTGAGGGCTCCCCCACCGAGTTGTCAGTCACGGCTTTTGAGTAGGGAATAAATATTTTGAATAAAATATCAGCGGTATTAAATTAAAAGTGAATTAAAATATCATCACGCGTCACTTGTCTCACGCAATAACATTCTGTGTTACATAATTTAAGGTACTGGGCATTGCGACATCGTAAAGTGTTAACTGTCGAATATTTCGTGTTTAATGCATCGACATCTGGTTGGCAGCGTCACGACAAGATGAAACGTACATCTTGCTGTTCGTGATATGAGCTATTTTGTTTATAAGGAAACAAAATATATTGTCAGGATTACAAAGACCGGTAGCTGTCACAATGAACTAAATGTTAACATATCAGAATGTGTTGTTGTTGTTGTTGTAGGGCTTAACGCCATTTTTCAGCACACAATAGGCTATACATGGCGGCCAGTATTAATGGTGGAGGAAGAAACCGGGAAATACCCGGAAAGAACCACCGACCCACGAGAAGCTACTGGCAAGCTTTCTCACATATCCACATTCGCCGAATCCAAGACTCGAACCCACGCAGACAGAGGTGAGATGGCAGTGATCCGTAACGGAGAGCGCTTTAGACCACTTGGCCACTTTTGGCCCCTATCAAAATGTGTACGTCTGGAGATCCTGTGCTATACAATCGTTAAATAAACTAAACCCTAATTTTGTAAAATCAATATAAAATCCCTATTATTGATTAAACCTTTACGTATAAGTTATCTGACCCCTTCAACTTCCTGCAAAATCAATACCGTTGTCATTTTTTTGGCACCCGACCTTTGACGTGGAAAGTGTCAAAGCGGTGTCACGATCGCTATAATTTAAACACCGATGAATAAGAACAGAACGACACTTAGTTGACCCTTATTTATACAGACATAATGCGACATTTCTGTCACATACAGGTGGCGAAATAATGTTAGGTAAAACGTGTCAATAACGCTGTCTTCGTTTTGAGATGCATGTATTTGGGGACACTTTGAAGTGACAGTGCTGGAGAGTGTTATGAGATCGTTCAACTGGCCGCCAGGTGGAGATGATTTGCAGCAATAGAAATTTTGAAGTTATTTCGGTTCAGCTATACGCCCTCTTCACTCTGAAACAAGTATCGGGCCACTTCGAAGTGTCATCAATGAGGAAGCACGTCTCAATAAACTGAACATGTTAAGTGTCATATGCATTCTCTTCAAACAGACCGCTTTCTCAAAGATTCTCAATTATGTCTTAAAACAGCAAATTTAATTTAACTTCAACTTGTTTGTTCAGATCTTCATTTTAAAATTACGACATTAATCTTATGTAAATGTTTTCAAGGGTTGAAAAAAAAAAAACCCACTTTCCAATCGTAATTCTTTAAAAGGGCCAAATGTACAATATCAAATGCTTATTCTGCATTGAATTAGAAACAGACTGGATCCTGAGCTGTTCTATTGACAGGCATCACTTAATTTTTCCAGAATAGCACACTTGTAGAAACCACGTTCGACTGGCTGTCGCCAAAATAAAATAATGCCACTTTTACAATCATGATATACCTGCCACGTTATGCAGACGACATAACAAATGGCGGCTAACCGAAATGAAGACATCCATGGAGACAGTTCGTCTACTGACTTTTCATATACAAATTTCTATGTTGAGTTCTTTTTAAATAAAATTGACAAAAAAGTCGACAGATTTACGTCTGCTCAACAATAAATATTTCTTTGTAGGATACCGTCTGTACTCGCTATAAGTCGAGTCAATTGTTCTACTAATTACTCCTAATAAACTGCACAGACCCAGTACATACGATATGTCATGCTTTCAAGATCACTCCCATGGAAGTCTTGCGAAAGTAGCTGCAAACGTTTTAGAATTATTTAAAACCCGAAATATTCAATGGGAGTAGCTATCCTTGCAAATATATTTATATCAACGTTTTTCAAATTTCTATATATTACCGGCAAATATTAGTGCAATTTTAGATTTGTAGCCTTCATTTTAAAGTTAAAAATACCCGAAACATTCTGTTACTATTTTAGAGTAACAAATTCACGTCAGTATAAAGAAATTTTCTCCAGAAGTTGGGATATGAATCAGGAGGACAAAGTTAAAAATAAGTTGTATTACACAGTATTTTGTCTGAAAACTATAATTCTAGTAAAACGATCGAGTTCAAAGAAAAGATCGATAATAATTTCAGAATGGTATGAACATGACTTACATACGTTCTCCATGGCTATGTATGTATGTATGAACATATGCATGCATGTATGTATGTATATGCGTGTGTGCGTGCGTGCGTGCGCGCGTGTGTGTGAACAAGGAAAAATTTAACCTGTATCCGAAATTGCTAGAAATTCATACATTTGATTTACTGAATCTTTTTAATGCTTGTGCATCAGCATTTTTTTGTCACTTGATATCTAATCAGATTCTGATGACATTAAAGTAGAAAGTATCAACCATCAATTACGTTTTTGTTTTATACTATGTTCACGTACTAGTGCTCCATCTTGCCAAAGTTAAGCTTCTCTTTTATATTTATGTCGACTTAAAAAAGGAAATGTGAAAATGCAAGAAATATCTACTGTGAATTGCATTGACGTTAAAACTCCGCGTCTATTTTCGTTTGTGTAGATACTCAAAATTATTTTAGAAAAGCGTTAAAGATCGTCTTTAGTTGGCTAAGACAATTGGGAAAAAGCAGTGATCCATCTAGTACTGACAAGTGAAATCGTGATAATAAGCCTACGTGAAAACAATATATAGCTAATTATTATGCACAACTAGATTATTCAGGAAAATGGAAATATTCATTAGAAGTGCTTTGCACGTTGGTAGGAACAATACTGCTCACCAGATCTTAAATTTCTACAACTACCTTCAAAAGTGCAAGGTGTTTCATATAAGCAAATGGAAAAATATCAGAAGTCAGATATTACTTCGATTGAATACTGTGGGACAGGATTTATTTCTCGGGGGATATTATGTTAGTGAGTAGACTTGTTTAAGCAAACTCTCGCGTGGTTTACTGTGATCTCTGTCAACTTCCATTTCAGTCCTACCGAACATACCTCAAAGCTGACAGCTGCCCATAGGACCATGTCAGCTATTTACAAAATATAAAAAAATAAAAATTACATAAAACAACAACTATTTTTTTCATTCGTATTTTCTCAGTTAATCATATAGTCAATCCAATCGTAGAAACAGCCGGGTGGCCTTAACAGATTGCGGTTTATTTTGTTTTTATTTTATTTTTTTGGCAGGGAAATTTAATTTGTAAATTACAACGCCAACAAACAGCCGGTGAATATTTTTGTCATGGAGAAATAGCCGAGGTTTTCCGAAAGATAAAGGCGCCCATTTGGCGGAGATCACACGAAGCCGTGCGGGAGTGTGGTTGAGCGAGACTTAGTTAATGAGATGAGAACTATTTATTCGAAGGTGATTAGATCAGTAAAAAATGATGACTAGTTATTGAATGATTCAATGCATTAATATTCACATCATGTAAATCCAAAATCAGAACATTACACAGTGATTATATGTTTATTTCAAGTCTTTTGCTCGCAAGGCATATGAAAAGAAAAACAAGCTTTTTCCCTTTTCATCTACCTACCGTACGGAGCGATGCTATAGTGGTATTTGTTTGCATCATTAAAATGTATATTAAGTTTAGAATCATAAATTGTATCACTAGATCACTATAGCACGTCTTTTGGGTATATTAACATTATCAGCAAATATCTAGTGTATTGATGCAGATGTTTATGATCAATCAAAACGTGGTAATTTTCACCACATTTCATTAAAAATGATAATCATCAACACATGTTACACAAACAGACCTACGTATTTTTTAACATTTCTAATTCAAATGTGGCATTAATGGGGCAAAATAATGGTTTGAAATGAAAACTCGAGTCTACCGGTAAATTGTATTACATGAGCTGCGGAGATGATGATCAAATGATAGCATAAGATATTATCACCAATCAGAGGTCGAATTATTCTGCTATATTAATTGCTTTAATAATAACGTGTTCAGGTTGACCCTTCTCCAAACCTGGGACACAATGCTCGTACAGAGAATTACTTATCAAACCTAACTGCGGATCAAAAAGCAATCAGTTGAACGGCTGGATGTACTTGAACAATGTAGAATACAATTCGGTTCCAATAAGGTAGGAGTCAAGGGTTTTATTGATCTTTCTTTGGCATATAGAAATAAAAATGTGAAAAGGAAGAGGTATTACTACAAATCTCTCCTTTTCGAATTAAGGCATTGAGAATAGTAACGATGACAACAACAGTGCACTATCAGTATATCAATATCTCATTGATATCAAACCGCACAACGACGTCACGCTACCGAAAAAGCGCGAACGTTTCGGAAACTCTATCATTTAAGTAAGAAAATGACTGAGAGGTTCCTGTTGGTTCAATCACTAAAACTGTCAATGTCGCTATTATAATATATGTAGTTGAATCACCCTTATCACTTTATCCTAGAAACACTTTGCATGGTTGGCTGCGAAATTCTGGATACAAAACGTGTGGCAAAAAGATAATTCAAAAGCTATGTTGTTTTAAAAGAAAATATTATTTCGTTTTCATTAAAGAGAGAAGTCAAATAAAGTCAGTTTGTTAACCTCACAGAAATGATTAGACCTATAGGAATATAATTTGACGTGTAGATTTTCAACTCAAAGATAAATATTTTAAATTTTACAAATCCAACAATATTTATAGACTCAGAAAGACAGAAAGAATGACAGCTGACGGCAACTCCACAATATACACTTAAACTATCTTTTATCTGTTCTCACTTTCATACCATCTCTCCACCCATCCACCCCTTCTTGTCTGTCTAATAGGTAGCAATAGCATAGATAACAAATTTGGACTATTCATAAAAGCGTAGGCGCATTGTAACAAAATGGGTCTTGTCTCTCCATGCCAATATCGCACATAAACATATCCATTGCGGAGTGGCTGTCTTAACATTCAGTAATATCGCCTGAACTATATGTGGATGATAAATGCATGACAATAGATAATGATGGAATGACCAGAACTGCACAAACCACTTTTGTTTTTTGCCTGGTAATTTCTCTACTCCCGAATAAGATGAGTCTATTTGCAAACTGCACAGCCCCAGATCAGCCATCGAATTATGTAACGGCAGTTCTGGATCTATGCAGTTTGTTAGGAATAATCAAAAGAACAGTTAAAAAAGATCCCAATCTGCCGCCGGATTAAACGACTTCATATGAGGTTCTATGTTATTTGCTGGTTGATTCGTCTTATCACCGAGTCCATCAACGATGTCGACATGAATACAAACTACTTTCCCAGGAATTTTACAAATTTGTGAAACTCTCTGGTTTAATTCTCACGCCTTAAGACCGACTAGACCTTCAATGTTTTGAAATAACAGATAAATACTGTCAGCAATTTAACGATAAATTAACTGGATCAATTAGGATGGTTAAGTCAGATTAACCTATGTAACAGAATACTTTCATTTTGTCGCAAATATCTCGCTTTTAATATGGCTAAAGTCATCAAGTGTACAATTATCATACATACCAAACATCAAAGTGTCCGCAGCTTGTTTACTTCACACTCAATCAAATATCTGATAATAGGACGAGAAAAAGAAACATAAATTCCTTTATTCCTTTTACATGACGATCCTTGTAGTGTTACATTAGGAAAGTGGATAATATTCACCTTTTGAAAATAGTGTGAATTCATTTTGGATTGCTAAAGTCATATTTCATACCTAATTTGACACTCAAATACCTTGTGATCTGTGAATACAATCTTCGTACCGGTTCGTGTTACAAGGACCACCTATTCAACCAAGAATGGACTAACTATAGTTATACATTAAAAGGGCATTATCATTTGTTTCTGCAGTAAATCAGGAATCTTACTGAAAACATATAAATGTTTCAGTAATTTTGAGAATTTATTTTTAATTCATGAAGCTTAATATCTGCATTTTATCTAAAAAAAGCAGTATTGTTTTCACTCAAGAAAGAATTTTAATTCAGTGCGGAGTGCTTTACTTACATTTGTCCTTAACTGGCTAATAAATAAGTAGAAATTCAAAGCGTACTTATGCTACTTAGTTATGATTTTCTTCGCGTGATGTGATTATAAGCATATAATCATCTCATGTCTACTAAGTATTCCAATATTTCATTGTTCTCTCTCTCTCTCTCTCTCTCTCTCTCTCTCTCTCTCTCTCTCTCTCT
>JAECUM010033162.1:0-27829 GCA_016617855.1 Megalonaias nervosa
GAGGAATATAAATAAGTGGGTGAAAAAAAAAAAATAACATGGTTGATTACATTACAATAAATCATGTAGACAATATTCTCTCTATATGGTAAGGGACTCTAGATGTGAATTGGCAGAGAAAATTCTTGTTCTAAAGAACCCGCGATTTATTTGCCATACACAATTTGATGTCCCCTCTACGATATCGTGGGACTAATCCTTGAACCACTCTTCAATCGACATTTGCACCTCTTAGGGCGAAATATGTGTTACTGTTAAAGAGGCAGCGGATGCCCGTTCTGTATCATACGGATCTCCCGTCATAGTGGCTGAAATTACATTGCTAAACTTACTATTTCTTTCGATTTCTGCCCATTTTTCTCTGAACATATTTCTTACAATTGAAAATATTATAAGCTTAAGGATTTCAATTTTTTTCTAGTGATTACTTATTCATTGCATCTAAGTTTAGGACCCATTTGTTATATGCTGTATATTATTTTATCTAAATGCGGACGTTCTTTTGTTTTGTAACTGCGGACTGACAAAAAAGGTTTGTTGCCAAGTCTCTTGTGTCAACCTGTCTGATTCTGAATTTCACCATCTGCAGGAGAGAGACAGACAGACAGACAGAGGTAGAGTTATGCACAGGTGTTCTCGCATCAGTTTGATATAAGCATTTTTAAAGAGACTAGCTTTTGATATGCTACTAAAAGAAGTAACCCACATCAGGCCAGAATCCTGAATATAATAGTGCATATTAGGCTGAGTTTTCTTCTAAGTAAAGATAAACAAGAGTTCAGATAGTAAAATGTATAATCGTCTAGTGTGAATTTATGAGGTCAGTTTCACAGTCTACGATTTTTTTAAAATGCATTTTCTTCTTTGATTCTATCCCAGTTGAAAAATTTTATCAAACAGTTATTAGAATGCATTTCCAACCGAGGACATACATTTTTCATTTTACAATTTATATATGATGATTAGAACTTTTTTCAACCATGCAAACATTGTAAAATGGTATATATACAGTATGCATTAGCGAGCAAACACTCATGCAAATAGGAACAGCACCAATATATTATGAACGGTATTTCTCTGAGTCACCTGTAATATAAGAATTTTCATATTCTTATAACTACACCAATCACAAATTAATCATACTGAAGGTAAACATAGATGTGTGTATGTGTGTATGAGAGAGAGAGGTAGGTACCATAATTTGGGGCTTATGTTGTTACATATAATCAGGGTGGGCAATAAATTCGCACTGCATAAAATGCTTCACATAAATAAAGATGGAAGAGATTTCAGACTGTAAAAGCTATTAAAATGTAATGTAATAACGGTCTACTGAATACGAGCTTAATTTAATATTCAACGATTTTTTAATGCATTTCCTTCTTTGAGCGTATCCCGGTTGAAAACTGTTATAGCTAATTAATGTATGTGTATGAGCTCACTATTAGTAAGCGATTTTTTCAGTGCTTTATTTGCAGATAATATATAGATTAAAAGAAAATATTGGATTCTATGAAAAACTACATATTTTATTGTGATTGTTTTGCAATTCAGTAAGCGTGTTTTCTGGTCTGTATAACGATATTAGCACGTACATAGAGAGAAAATGTATAAACTTTAACGACTACAATATAAGTCTTACTAGTTACGACCAGAGATTTAATTTGAAAAAAAATAAAATTCGGTTATTCCTATCGGGATTACAATTGTAGAAACTTTATAATTTTGGTTCATGGATTGAATTTAATTCATATTAGTGTTTAAATGGCCTGAATGCGACAGCTGAATATAAAGGTTGGCCAATTACCTTTCATGGGGTGGGGGATTTTTATAAAAAAAATATAGAAGAAAGATGTTAACTTTTTCAGTAGATTACAAATATAATGATAACTGTTTACAAAGTGACCAATAATCACTGTCATTTGTACTTTTCATCATTGTTAAAGGCATTTGGCATGGATGATTGCAACGAAATTGATACTCATGTACATTATGCATTTGTCACGTTTTAGGTCAACGTGAATTATTTTATGTCCTCGTTTATTAGTGTCACAGTTTCCTTAACACCTTCAAACAGCACTATAAATTGAAGATAGCAGGGAACTAGGAATTCTTCAGCTTTGTTGAATCTTACACCTCTAACCTATATTCTTCCGTCGATAGTTTCTTCTAATGATTTATGTAACCTCTTTTCTCTACAACAAATATAGTTGGGAATGTTGGAGCCAAAACATCAATCAGTTCCATGTTTTTGCTAACAGTATGTGTCCTTAATTTGTATTGATAGTTCAGATTAGATATGTAAACATGTCTTTATTGTCCATGATGTACCAATGTCCAGTTTCCCTGTTTTTATTAATGGTTTGAATTATTAGCTTGTGTTGATAGTTTAGATTAGATTTTGTAAATCATGTGCATCCTTAGTTTGTATCAATAGTTCAGATTAGATATGTGAACATGTCATCATTGTCTATATGTACCAATGGCCACTGTCCCTATATTTTTGTCAATAGTGTGCTTCATTAATTTGTATTAATAGGTCAGACAAGATGTGTAAACATGTCCTCATTGTCCAATGTTCACAGTTTCCATGTTTTTCTCAATAACTGTGTGCATCCTTATTTTGTATTGATAATTTATTCTGTCATGATGTCCACAGCCTCTAATTTTTGTCAACAGTTACATGCTTCCTGTGTCGGCATTGATAGTTCATTCTATCTGTATGAAGATTTGCTAATTGACTATGATGTTCCATTGTCCATAGTCTTCATGATCTTTTTAAATTAATACCATATTGTCAATTGTTTGAAGTACAGTCCATTCCATCAGTGTAAAATCATTTATTATATTCATGGCTCAAATTTTGTAAAATCTTTATATATAATAACTACAATGAAAAAAAAAAATAGAATGCAAATAAATCAAACTCAATAATAATACCAAATATAAATTTAAGATTTCATGATGATTTCATATTTTGTGGAATAGGTTGGCATATCTATAAATTGTCCTTGATTGTATCAACCTACACACATTTACAGTAGCACAAAATATGTTTTGATACACGAGCGTCTTTGCAAACTCTGTCATGTGCTTCTGTCAAAACTATGGAATCACCAGGCTGCCACATTGCCGTATGAAGTAACAGTTAACAATTGATGACTGATGGGAAACAATAATGATAACTTGCCCATCCTTTGATTCAAGAAATGGTTAAAGATCAGTCTGGGATGAAAATATGAACCACAATTACATCTGAGTACATTAGAGTCTGAAAAATTCATGTATGGGTTAATAATATTTCTCTTCATTTTCATCCTGCAAGATAATGGGAGTCCCGGGTGTTCATGATGTCACATTGTCTACAGTTTCCATGTTGTAGTCAATAATTATGTGTGTCCTTACATTGAATGGATTGTACAAACTATATGTGTAAATGTGTTTCCTCACTTGCATTGCAAAGTTTCATATTCCTTAAATTAACTATTCAGTAACCTCCTCAGTAAGTTACTATCTGATAAATTTACTGCCAGAAACTGTATTTGTTTTTACCTCGAGATAGCCAGACCAAATGTACTTGGTACAGGATTCCATAATGGAGTCCTTGATATCCACCAAATACAAAAATGTGTGTCGATGTGTGTGAAAATATTTGTAACTATGTCTGTGTTCACAATACTTTGTTTACTAAATGCAATATTGTTTATTGCTTCTGTGTATGCTAATTCTTAATACCTTTCTTGCAAAATTCTTGTTTTCTAGTTGCATTTGACATATTTATTTGTTCATATTAAAATAACTGAGGGCCACAAGGGATAATGTTTTTTGCATTGATTGTATTACATTCACAAAATAAAGACTTTATTATTGTTATTATTAGTATTATTATTATTATTTCAGATTCGGGCATTGTTTTTCCCACACCTTCTTAAAAATGAATCCCAACATCAACAAACACGATAAAATACTAACAACACTTGATTCTCATATACATACATGGTTGTAGGTTAAAATAAGAGATAAAGTCAATAAATTTTAACTAACTAATCAAAAGGTTGACACAAACTTTTACATTTATTTTAACTCTTAAATTTTCATAGCTCAAGTAATGGTATGGTTCTCAAACATACTTTCACAAATTCCCCATTCAGTAAATTACTGTGTGGCCATTTGCTACTTACCCCCATGAAATATAGTCTATCTGGGAGGGTTGACTGGTATGGAAGTAGTGGCCAGGAGACTTGATACTTTCATACACTATCTGGTCAAACAGCTGAACCTGCACAATGAATTAATTAGAGCAAAAATTAGATCAGTCCAGTCTATGGAAAAAAACCTTCAATCATGTTTGTTGCTAGATGTTATGTTTTGTTTATTTGTGTATTCAGCCAGGTACAGAAGGAGACATAAAGTCTAAATGTGGCTGCCAGAAATTGAATCTTGAAGTCAGGTGCATATACCACTAGATTTAAAGGTCTCGATCAACTAGACTGGTCAGGAAGTTTCCTTATATTCCTAGATCACTATACTTCTCCCCCTGCCTCCTCATCTTGATAACTTCCCTTGAATGACACCCAGAGTCACTCCTTGGAGCAGTTGAAACCTAGTTTCAACAGAACCACCTGGGAATCCGACTTCAAGTTCCAAATGCAACAAAACAGGACATTATGTCGTCTACAACTATAGTGGTCAGGACCTCAAATTCTAATGGTGCCAGGTTCAATTCCTGACACCGCTCTGGTGGCCTAGTGGTTAGAGTGTCTGCCTCGAATGCGGGAGGTCGTGGGTTTGAACCCCGGTCGAGTCATACCAAAGACTTTCATAAATGGTATTAACAGCTGCCTCGCTTGGCACTCAGTATTAAGAGGTTAGTGTTAGGACTGGTTGGCCTGGTGTCAGGATAATATGACTGGGTGGGACATCATTCCACATGTCTGCGGCATGATGTCCCAGTGTTAGACATCACTATAAACTGTCACACTGCAGACATTGTAGCGATATGACTGAAAAATTGTTAATGCTACGTTAAAAACCTAAATCACACACACACACACACACTCAATTCCTGACCATAACTGTTAGACTTTCTATCCACTTCCATCACATTTGGAGCTTGTCTAACTCTCTGTAGCTGGTTACCCAAGTGAATATGGGTGATACTCAAGGATGAATGTCAAAATAGTGGAGATTTTAAGCAGCCTAGGTAAATGAGGCCACTTCCTAACCACTCTAGTCATGTTGGACCTTTTAGTGTTGTGGTATGTGTACCTGACTTTAAGAAAGACATCCTGCATGACTGCAACTTTCAGACCTAGTTTCCCTTCCTGTTATATATGTAACCTCTATATCAGATGTACTATAGCAAAATTTCTGAATCAAGGAACAGAATCAAAATATCAATAGTACATATATGCCATCTGTAGAGACAATGTATGAGTTGGTTTTATGAAACATAAGACTTATTTGTATTACCATAATTAACCTAAATAACTGGACCCTCCAATTTGTCTGTGCACCATTTTTTACCATTTGTAATAATTTTCACAAGTACAGAAAACTTCAGACACCATGTACATTTTATAAAACTGCTTATGCCTTGATTAACATCACAGATAATAGTGTTCTGTATTTAAATTCCTGAACAAGTCTAAATGATATGACTCATTTACATATTTAGGGCAATCATGGCCATATTTTAAGTGGTACTGCTGAGATTGCTTCAAGCACTTGTTGGAGGAACTATGGATAATCTTTCATATTTTGAGAAACAAGATGGCATGAATAGATGAATATCATTTTAGGAATAATTCTATTGTCAAAGTGATACATTCAGTTGTTAAAATGATACATTCTATTGTCAAAGTGTCACATTCTGTTGTTAAAGTGATACATTCTGTTGCTAAAGACAATCATTTATATTATCAAAACTTTCACCAGTCAGCTATTTGCATACATTATCATAATCCAGATCCTATTTGTTTATGAAGTTTTAAGTAAAGATTGGATTTGTTGGGCTTTAATCAAATGTTTTTGTTTATACTTTATTTAAAGACTAAGCAACATGATATCTTCCATGGTTCATGAATTTGCCCAGCAGTAAATATGTCTCAGTCTTCTGTAATAATTACATACATAAACAATAGATCATAAACACCACTTGTGGGTGAAGATTTCCAGATATCTAATTGTTAGAAATGAGTGCCATTTATTTCCAAACTTGCATGTTGAACAAATCTCAGGAGTTAAATTATTAACAATTACTGTCAGCTTCAAATAATCAACATGCATCAAAACAGTATTTTACAAGATCCTTGTTTAGAGTCAACAATCTCAGCACATTCTAAGCTTACGAACTTCCCATGGCTAGTTAGGACTTAAAAGTTGGGGAATCCAATATGCGTACAATATTATAATAAAAATAAAACTGATAAGTTAAAATATCAGTGTGTATTTCCTATTTGTCAAATTTAAATGTTCAGATATTCTTGTGAGAAAATGGAAGACTGGCCTTGACATTGACTACAAAGTGGAAGTGACAGATTTTGACAGCATAGTGTATGAAAGAACTGCAGACAGTTATTTAATTGAAATATGTGGTACATATAAATGTGGAATAAATATGCTGATATAGATATATATATATATATATATATATATATATATATATATATGTATATATATATATATATATATATATATATATTATATATATGTATGTATGTATGTATGTATACTGTGGCAAGATAATGGAGAGTTTAAGACTTGAAGGACATAAAGCATTAAGAACTGAACATTCCCCTCTCTCTCTCTCTCTCTCTCTCTCTCTCTGTGCTTATAACTTGAATTTCCCAAGCTGAACTTATGCTTGTACTGGGCATCAAGCAAGTGAATCTGTAAAGGCCAGGACCATAAAATAGAAGCACATGGCAATCTATGTCCTGACCAAAAGTTACACCTTTTGACCAACATAAATAATTACATTGGAAATACATTAATAAATTTTATTCTGAGTTTTTGAGTCACTGAGTGTAAATAAAATGGTAAAGTTTCAAATATGATTGTTCTATTTTAATATACATATCTGTACTCACCACTTCACCCTCTGATTTGACCTTGTACCTTGGAAGAATCTTAAACTGTGCATTCTTTGCATTGAACTCGTGTAGGGATACCTGCAAAATATGTAATTAATGAACTCATGTAAGGATACCTGCAAAGTATGCAATTAATAAACTCATGTATGGATACCTGCAAAATACATAATTAATGAACTCATGTGTGGATAACTGCAAAATACATAATTAATAAACTCATGTAGGGATAGTTGCACAATATGCAATTAATGAACTCATGTAGGCAGGTTAGTAAAATATGCAAATAATTAACTCAAGACATGTAGGTATGCCTGCAAAATATGTAATTAATGATATACTTTCAACAGTTCTTGGGTCAGTCAATATGTACATAAAATTTTGGTAATATTTATTAGTCAAAAGACTTCCATTTATCAAAAATATTAATCTGACTGCAGGATTAAGATATTTGCTCATCAGTAATTGACTTTCATGATGTAATATCATAAATTCCCAGTAAATTACATGCATAAATTAGTTGGACATATGTAGGATAGCTTGACAACTTCAGTAACAACTTTAAGATCTGATTTACATTTATAAAAAATAGCTAAGACAACTAAAATATATTAAAGGTTGTTTCATTTAATGTCTACATTGATTTAACTATTTCAGTCATGGCTTGCAAAGAATTCCATGCTTTACTGTACCTATTTTTGTCTTAAAACTTTAATAGACCAGATCTTGCCATTTATAATGTCCAGCTCTTTCTTTTATGGTGATTCATTTCTTGCCTGCCCCCTTCTTCCTCCTGCCTGCTCACATTGATATTGACCCTTGTCAATGATATATTGTTACCTCCCTTTGGACATTGGAGAATTTTACAAACAAAATATGTAAGTAATTGTAATTTTGTTAACAGCAGTCATTTTAGCTAAACAATGTATCTCATAGCATTACAATAACACAGCTGAGAATGTCATCTGAAGGTTGTGAAATGTTAACAGCTTATAGTTGATTATGAAATGGCCTTAATATGATTGACAAGGGCAACAACTCTCACCAAAATAACTAAATTTAATGAAGATAAATTATTATTTAAATGGTTGCCAGACCTTATACAGATAGTGTTTTTAACTGCAAATAATTTGTTATGATTCAGTTAATTTATATTGGGTGATCAGTTAGCAAACTGCAGCCATGATCTACAATGAATTGTTATGAAGGCCTATGTAAGAGCAAAGTCTCATAATAATTTTTCAGGCTTGTAAACACATGGACCAGACAGGTGACATTTATAACATTATTAATGGTCTAATAAAGCACAATGAGTTGCTAACATTATACTTAATTTAAAATGATATAATATGTTAGTCAAGACCAACAAGTTGTGCTCTGTCACTTTTTATTTACATCACAGACTGTAGCCAATGCCATAAAAAAAAATGGCAGATTTGCATAGAACAACTTACAAGTCAAATAGCCATCACACCACAGAAACTGGATTTGGGTCTGTTCAGCAAATCATGAGAACAAGTAGAGAATGATGTGAACCGCTGAATCATGTGAGAGGGTTAATTTTAGTAGAGTATACCAACTGACATTTCTAAAGTGGTCTCACAAGTTTTATTTTCATTAGATCGACTTACAAAATAAACAATTGATAGGAAAGAACCTATAATCTAATATTGTCTGTCTATATTAGTCTATCATTCTTTCTGTTGTAACTGATTTGTGTTGTAAAACAATCAGTAAAGTCATAACACATCTAATAAATAATTAAAGTAAATCAAAGAATATAAACTGTTAAATGCTGATATCAGTATGTGGCATACATTACTGTTAAAGGACTCTCTTTCACCTTGGCTCTGTCACTTTCTGTAATCTACGTCATGTAAAGTCACATTTGAAAATTACATTTTGTCAGCAGATCATTTGCAGAGAAGAAAAGTAAATACATAAAACATAAAAAAATAAAGAAATAAACATGGAATAATAGATAAAGCAAAGATACAAGAAAAAGGTTTAAACTACATTTTCAGTTTCTCAGTCTAGCTAGACAATCCAGCTACCAATGTGGCCTAAGTTTCAACCCAACATGCTTTAGACTTTATGAGACCAAAATCAAGAAGGTATTGTGAAGTAATAGTGCCTTATTTGCATGATCTGTTTGCCAGTGACTTAAATGGTAAAGTTACTTATTGCAATAATTATGAATGGGTAGACCTGAAACTTTAACAAATTGTACAAAAATTTGAATTGGGTTGTTTGTTTAATGAAAACAGAAAGAGTGTAAAATGTCCTTGCTTTCTGGGTCATGGAGGTACTCTTTGGTTACATCCTCTACAACACTTGTTGACATTAGTAATATACAAAAAGGAGCTGGTCAACCTATGATAAAACCTTGCATAATTTATTTAACTAAGGTGGGTTAATGAGTAACAAAAAGTGATAGAGGTCTACATACAATAGAAGAAAAATAATTGAGGTCTGAGGTCAGTAGAACAGTACTCCAGATGAGTGTCAGATGTGCAAAGACCTTGGTTTGTGGGTTGCCGATCACTAACCGGTAGAGTTAAAATAAGACAGAAAACTGAAATAATGCCCTGGAAATTTTTAAAATGCAGGAGCTTCCAAGGGCTGGACCCCCTAATGGGTTCTGTGCCCACTGACCTCTTGCCTACTTGTTTATGCTCCCTACCCAACCCACATCCAAAAAAGGATTTCCTGGATATGACCCTTTCATTTGATCTAAAAACAGTTGATGTGGAACAGACTATGTTCTAACCATCATGCATAAATTGTTGCTTTAATGCCCCACATTGCATTCAGAGTAAACTATTCAGAAAGTGCACTATTCCAATATTTCATTTCAAGTAGAAGAAGAAACGATCAAAGAAAGAAATGTAAAGAAAATTATATATTTTCCACAAATAATATCAAGAAAGGATCTTATATTGATGCTCATTTCAAATGAAATTTATGAAACAAATTAATTAATTTCATTATTTACCTACCACAAAAGAAAGATGATTCTATGTATTACACAACAAAAAAGTACTGATTTTATTTAACTGAGCCACAGAATAATGTAGTGATTAGACTTTAAAATACATTAGGATGTCTGTGTCATTATGTCTTTCCTTTACAAAACATATGACATAAATTGTGATGTTGTAAGGTGTTATTACATGTGTATTAACATAAATAACAGTAGTCATGTGATTAAAAATATATACAATAGACAAACCTTCATATAGTTCTTGTCAATTTGACTGGTTTGGGTTGTACTCATGTGGACAAATTTCCCAGTAAAAATATGCTTCAGCTGTAATAAAAAGGAAAACTATATTTTAGACACAAAGAGTATCTTTCAATCCCATACAGTAACGAGATGGTTGAGAATCCTTCCCCACTTTTCCACTAATGAGTTTGACAAGAAAACACTGTACCACATTTCTTCCACTATTTTCACACTATGCCTGCTCAGCTAATTTCTTCTAATTAACTATCACCTCAGACCAAGAGTGTGAATGTAAAGAGGAAGTAGAATGCTATTGATTTAAGTAAACCTTGGACTGTGTGGTTAGATTAGATTCTTTATTCAGGTAATTCAGGCTGATCATAAAGTTTTATATAGAATTGCTACTATCATAACACCAAATGTACCCTATAATATAAATTATATTACAGTATTATTGTAGATCTTCTCAGATATTTGAAAAATGTGGTTAATCAGTTTTGACAGACAATGAATATCATATGGACTATTGCTTGGTATAATGAATAACACATGGACTATTACTTAACAATGAATATCATATGGACTAATGCTTGACACAGCAAATATCATACGGACTATTGTGTGACGCAATAATACATGGATTATTGCTTGACACAATAGATAGCATATGGACTAGTGCTTCACACATAATGAATAGCATATGGTATATTGCTGGATGAAATTTGATAGAATTTCTCTTAACTTGCCTGATTATGCCAGTAATATTGTAAATATTTATCTCACATCATAATATTTTGAATAGATCATTAAAGCATGAAATTAACAAATATTCATTCTCAAAACAATGTTGACAACTGACACATATCTCATGTTATATTGCCAGTTATACCATACAATCTAACTAGTAGTCTAGATCTAACCAATTATTTGAAACAAGTAATTAATCAATTTTGATGCACATAAATAGCATATGGACTATTGCTTAACATAACTTGATATTTCTCTTAACCTGCCTGGTTATACCAGAAATATTGTAAATATTTCTCTTGCATCATATTTTGAACTGGTTTATCTCTCCTGGACTTTGCCAAAGATGTTTCATATGATGCTATCATCTCTTTAAAAGTCATCAAGGTTTGGATGTAAGAATATGTGTAAGTGATCATCACATACTCCTATCCTCTACCCTCATCAGTTTTGTTTGTAAGAGTGAGTGTTGGATGACAAAAATATGTACTTGTTTGGAACGATGAGTGTTAGCAGTTCTAGCCATGAAATATCTTACATCCCCTTGCACATGAGTTTGTTTGTTGAGTGTATGAGTAATGGATAGTAAAACATGTGTGTTGGATGTAGTTATGTGAGATAATATTAATTAACTATAATCTAGATCTCCTTTTCACATGAGGTTTTATGTATTTGGTGTTGGATACTAAATGACCTGTCTTTAATTGTAATTATGTGTTATAGTAAGTAGATGCTTTTTGTCCCCTTTCAGATATGTTTTCATGTTTGTGTGTAACTGATGGATATTAAGGATGTGTTTGTTTGTCCATATATATGTGTTAATAACCCTTACCTTTCATTTACCCCTCCTCTGTTTTGTTTTTATATGTGGTATTGGATAGTAAAAAAGTAGGTATGTTTATTTGCCCATAAGTGCGAGTAATTCTCAGCTGTTCCCTTTCTTTTCTCTATTATGTTTGTATTGTGTGTTGGTTTTAAAGAATATGGTGTTTATTTGTCCATAAGAAAGTGTAGCCATCAACAATTGCCATTCCAGCATCAATTTTTGTTGAAATGGTTTGTGTTGGATTGTAGTTATATTGTATTTTGTATTGGAATTTACTACTGATCATCACATAACTCCACTTTCTCTCATCCATGTTGTTTGTATGTTTGGGCATTAGATAGGGATGGTGGATGGTGGATGGCCATTGGGCGTTAAACCCTCATCAGTCTAAAAGGTTAAGTGTGTGGCATATCTTAACAATCTAGATCTGTGGTAACTACTAGTGGCCATTTTCATAGCCACAAAGGCTTCTAGAAACTGCGACAGTATTCAATATTATCAACCCTAAAAATAATTTTGTAAATTGTCTATATTTTTTTAAATTAAAAAAATGAACACTTAAAATGTTTATTTTGTTTTGTTATAATTACAACTATTTATCCAGATTTCGTCATTTTAGTCTTTGCTTAATGCATCATAATGAGATAGAAATTCCAATAACTTACTTGTATAATTATTTTATAAAATATCTATTTGTAAATTTTTTAATTATATTATGCAATTTGTCCAATTAATTTTACAATATTTAGTGTGTTTTTAATTTGTCTCCACATTAGTTTCAGTCTCAACCATATTTCTAGTAGAATGTCCTGTCCTTTCATTAGTCTCCGCTAAATTCTGTATTGGTTTCAAAAAATTTTATTACCATATTAAAAATTATTTTCAGTCTCCACAAAATTCCATACTAGTTTCCAGATTTATTACTTTAGTTTCGATCGTATTTTTAATATCCGGATGTTGTTTAATCTTCACTAGAATTTGTGTCATTTTCAGAATTATTTATGTATGAGTTGGTCTCCTTCATTACAGCTATTTATATCATCAGTACACTTTCTACTTAGTCATCATAGCCTGAGGTGATTTTAATGCATTATATATAAATAGAAGCAATGCATGTAACTACTTGGCAACGCTCGATCTATGAGACATACATTTCTCTATTTGGTTGTGAAATGGTGAGTGTTTTTGATGGTTATAGAAGTGATTGTCTATTTGGTGTTAATCCACATTACTTTACCTTAGCATCCTTATCTATCTATAGTTGTGAGTATTTGTCAGTAGGTTTTGGTGTCCATCATTGGGTGCTAGTCAGGAAGACTGTGGTGCTGGACTTTAGATGTGTGTACTGCTCAGTATGTGTGGTTGTTTCTTAATAAGACTATGCATTGTCAGTAGTTATATGTGCTGGTCAGAGAGATTGTTCTTCAGTAGGTGTAGGTATTGGTCAGTAATACTGAGTATTGGTCAGTAGGTGCATGTCCTGGTCAGTAGGCGTCGGTGCTGACAGGAAAGGACGATGGTCAATGTGTGTGTGTGTGTGTGTGTGTGTGTGTGTGTGTGTGTGTGTTAGTAAGACTGCTTCATTGTAAGTAGGTGTTAGTGTTAATCAGTATATGTTTAGTCTGTAGGTATGGTTACTGGTCAGTAAGACTGAGATGCTCATAATGTGTGGGTACGGGTCAGTTACACTGTGCATTGGTTAGAAGGTACGGCTGGTGGTTAGTAGATGTCGATGTTTTTAGTATATATGGCGCTGGTTAGTAGATGTGGTCGATGGTCAGTTGATGTGTTTCCCATCATGATAAGTATTGGTTTGTAATGTTAAAATCCCCCTTGTCCCCATCATCCCATATCCCGAAATCTATAGATGTTTGCATATTACATTTTACCTTGAGACACTTTTCAACCTAAGGAAGTTTAAACATTACCATTCCCTTTAGATCATAACGGCCCCCAATGTTAAACCTATATGCATATTTAACATTAAATTCGCTTAGATGATCCTCACTAAGATTGTGTTGGTCACTAGGTGTATGTACTGGTTAATAAGACCGTGTTTGTCAATAGGCGTAGGTACTGGTCACTAAGAATGAGTGTTGGTCAATCCAAAATTGCTACCGTAATGGTAAATCCCCATAAGGTCATAACGGCCCATTTTGTACCATATTGCTCCCAGTAACTACTTGTGACTCTTACAATGTCAAATAACTTGTTCCCTGCTCAGTGACGGTGAAATTCCTTGACTCAGTTTTCAGACATTTTTTAAACTCTTTATTTTCTCATCCAAAAGACGAAATGAAATTTCCTTCAAATGCTGGATCAAGTAGCATTCCACAGAAAAATAAATAGCAAGCTATGTCTAATTGTCTTTACATGACAAATTTTATTTGAATGACATATCTTTAAATGCGATAAAGCTTTCTTCCTAGGCGCTCAATACTTGAATTAGAGGGACATTCTTAATTTGCTACTTGTATCTGGAAAAAGATCATTTGAAATGTGCCATCGTTCACCTTCCCCTAAAGTAACGCATTAGTCCCCACCTGCACAACTTCCCCGTACCGCACACGCTTCCCATGCTGTCGTTTTTGTTCCGCTTCATTGTCGTTGTTCTCAGCTTCTGCAGCAACCTGTTGACAGATTGTAATATTTCACAATTATTCACTATTCAGCTGTGCACTATTCTATCAATTTAATTATCCAAGGTCAAATGTTAACTTTCGATGCAGTAGGAACAGATGTCTTTTTGTCAGCTCCTTCAGAATTCGATTGGTGTTTCAAATCATTTGGGAGAAATGAATAGCTTTCCCCATACACGAACTGAAGAATACTGTATCATTATGAAAATACTGCACATTGCATACAACTTTAAATGATACAAGATGTGCAATAACTGAATACGTGCCATTTCGGTATACCTGCTCACACTATATAATGGTACCCATTAATATCATTATCAATTTTAATCTTGATAATAAATAAAGAAATAAATAAAAATAATAATTCCCTATTCAAATGCATGTCCTGTACCAAAGGAAAACATTTATTTCAACCATATTAATCACATGGTAAAAGACTTTATTTTTGAAATATTGTATAATATTCTGTTTAAAAATTAATTCCTATGCTCTGTAAACGTTTTACCAATTAATTCCTTTGCTCTATAAACGTTTTACCAATTAATTCCTTTGCTCTATAAACGTTTTACCAATTAACTCCTTTGCTCTATAAACGTATTCACCTTCGCCTGATCTAGAACGGCTCTGAAATTTTGTTCAACACTGTCCGCCTGAAGGCTGTTGAGCCATTTTCTGTACTTCTTATTGAGTTTGTATCTGTTCTGAATGCAGACTTGGAACAGTACAGCTGGAAAGAAAGAGATGAAAGGTCAAATGACTGGAAAAATGCTCGAGTTCTTTGCAGAAAATATTATTAGCAGCGACGAGAAAGATGACAAAAACAACATCGATAAAAACAACAAAATGTTTTTGATACGCTGTACGTGTCTCAGAAATGCCTTCATATCTAAATATGGACTTCAGTACACCAATAAAAGACATTTCATCAAATATTCTATGGGCAGAATTCGTGAATATAATCAAACGGTTAAAGGAAGGTAATGTATACAAACTACAAAGAAGAAAGGAAACCGGAATTATAACAATAAACAAGGCAAAATTTATATGCATAGAACGTGACAAGTATGATCTACAAAATTACTTTAATTTAGTTACATTAATATGGAGAAAAATATAATTTCCCTCGACTTGAATGATTTATCCATAGGATCAGTTACAAGAACTGGCCCCAGAGATGTCAAAGCATTCCCGTACTTAAACACAGACTATTAAAACATTATTTAGATGCCTGATGAGACAGTAGACTGACGTCAGCCAATAAAAGATCATAATATTGACATGAAATCTGACAGCCAATCAAAGATCATAACATTGACTTGAAATCTGACAGCCAATCAAAGATCATAATATTGACTTGAAATCTGACAGCCAATCAAAGATCATAATATTGACTTGAAATCTGACAGACAATCAAAGATCATAATATTGACATGAAATCTGACAGCCAATCAAAGATCAAAATATTGACTTGAAATCAGACAGAGTAGGGTTAAGCATGAGAATGTTTTCTTATAACATTTGACCAGAACTGGATATCACCAACAGAACTCAAGAATGGACTGCAAACATATTAAGAATTAAATAATCTATCTAGATGAAATTCAAATCTGACCTAGGTTACATCAATCACATGTATTAAATCTAGACTTAACTACATATGTTAGTTGAATTTTGGTCAATAGTTAAAATACACGTGAAGCTCATGGTGTCGCATGGATATACTTCTTGCAAAGACTATATTTGTCTTAAAAAGAGAAACTTAAATCTTTTCCAAACAACCCTGATATCAAACAGCAATAAAGGCATTCAGGAATTTATTATGTCTTATAAATCAATTTCACGTTACAATAAGAATTAGCAAGCAGCATCTTTCGTCGTCATTTGCATCACCAACTGCACTTATAAGCTGCAGTCTTATAGAAAAAGAAGGAAACAAAACAAAACAGATAGCTGAAGACAAGGAAAAGATACAGCCCAAACAGAGATCAAATTAGACAATGTATATCCAAATCATGCTGTCTTTTAATGATTTGTTTACCACCGTTTTATCGGCAAGCCAGCACTTTAAGGCAATTGTTTGTAATACGTACAGTTTTAATTCACATGTGCGACTGAATCCTTGCGACACACCCGATGATTGTGTATTTTGGCTTCCATTTTTTTTAGAACATAACGATATCTGTTACTCTAAGAGTAACAGAAACTTCCGTAAGACACTGATTTATGTGCCGGCTGGTTATCTTCGTAATTAAAACACTTTAGAAATATCTGTATTACATTAGTGCAACTGATACGTCCCGATTATTTTCTCCAAGTATCACTCTAAAATCATGCTCAAATTAATTAAGAAGTTAATGCTAAGAACGTAAACCCCGACGCTGCGTTGTTTCAGCAGATATTACGATGTTTAGTACTGAATGACCCAAACCAACTTTTATCGCCTTCTTCTCGCACTTTAATGTTTGTTTTGCATGCTCGATTTGATCTTGGGGCAAAAGTGTGCAGAGGAAGATATAGGTTGTGCAGTTCGAACATCCTTGGCATTTTCTAAAAAGTGGAGAAAGTAACCTCTGATGTAATTCGTTGCCACATTCGGTACTTTAACTCAACTATTTCTGTGAGATTAAAGTTTACGTCGGATGAATGTTGGCGCGGTAATTTGCATAGAAAGCATACATTGTGTTCTCCAGAAATATCTCCGTCTAAAACCTCTGACTACTCGAAATATTAAGAATCGAAAATATAGTTCGATCTTTCGTATTTATGTTTGGTAAATAGGCAAAGTGGTCCGAATGGAAACGTCGACATGCATTCGAGATATGATTCGTACGATTGACGCGAAGTTGTGAATGTCGCCGCCATTGAGAACTATATTCGAAACTACTTTTGTTTACGTGGAACAATATGGTGGCTAAAGGAGAAAAAGGCATAATCAGGACATTCTCACCCTTTGTCGTCTTAACATATGTGGTGCGATGCACCGGAGTTAGATTACCAAATACATCAAATTGATGTGTATTCCTACAACTACTCTCGTGGTTATTTCACGACTTAAAGAAAATGGTCAATCGCAATCTCAGCTTAGAGGTAAATCCTACAAATCACATCTCGAATGATGTCTATGATTTACTGGATAGGTTCGGCGACTTGTAAACTACCTTCAAAAACAATAAGCTTGCTTTTTATACATACGGACCATGCTGTGCAGAGGAAAGTATTAATTATTTTGAATACCATGCAATCTGACTTCCTTGCAGGCCCCAGTCTGTGGGAAGACTTATAAAATATTTTTAGATTACAGTTGACAAGGTATTGTTCTTAAGGGCTGATATGATGTTTAATATAAATTTCTTCTAATGTACTGTGTTATCTTACTTCCTTACAGGCTTTACTGCAAAGAAAGGGTCGAGACTGACAAATTATGTTCAAAATGATTAATGACGCATTTCACCTAGGGATTAACATGTTGCCCAAGTGAATAATTCTTCTGGAGTACTCCTTGACTTAACCTTCTCGCGGGATCCAGTTAGAGAACAACAATTCTCTCTAATTTCCACGCTTGTACATAATTACAAATAAGTACAGTACCTTGTTTTGCTTTTTCTTTCTTACTACGTCAAGTCACTACTCAGCCCAATTGGCAGTATTAATTAACATACCCACTCCTTATAAATTGTACAGGATATATTGGTTTCTTTAAATAATAATGATAAAAAAACCCACATGAATTGTACAGGAGATATTGGTTTGTTTACATTCTTGCTACCCTCTTGCCTGCAATGGTCTGCTTTTCAGCAAGACGGAAATTTGTGTACAATCAGTCGCTTGTTCTTGCAACTAGTTTTCGTTTGTATGTCTGACTCGCAGAACCCAGAGATGATATAATGCCTCAAATGACAGAAGCTAGAAGACCGAAGATATCGTGCTTTAACATGCCGTAATCATACCAACCCTTTTTTTTTTTTTGTTTGTTTTTTTTTTTCTTGATTACATATAAGCTCGGAAAGTCTTACCTGTTTCTGAAATTTGTACAAATTATGTATATTCCTTCAGTTATTTCTGTTACTATTTTGCAGACAACACATGTTATTATTATAGAATGTTGCAGGGAAAAACACTTAGGGAAAAGAAAATAATGGTCTCGTTGACTGAGAAAAAGCATAGACTACATTGTAAACAAAATACCTCTTTGCTGCTTTAGTGGTGTACTGATCCAGATCGAGGTTAAAGTGCGTAACATAATATGTGACCGCCTGATAATGACGTTTCCAGATATGTTCTTATTTTGTATCAGGCGCGCTGCTTCTGTTAAAAAGATTACAGTTGAATGAATGCGGAAAGAAAAACAGCACATCTTTGACAATCACCCAGCAGAAATGGCCGTATGCTCTACCAACTGTCAACAGGGTAGACTCGGATCTACCTTCGCATAATTAGCTTCAGGCTGGGTAGCAGGAGATCACGTGTCAGCATTGACACGCAATGAATATTTTATGAATTATTATTCAAAATGAAATTAGTGAAAAGAGTCGAATAATATCTATTTTTTGCGAGCCTTAACAAGCAAAAGATTACATTATTCGACGAGTTTAATAAATTTAATTGGAATGAGTTTTATTTATGATACGACCAAAGAATGAATATATATATAAATATATATATATATATATATATATATATATATATATATATATATATATATATATATATATACGCACTGAGAAATTAAATAGAAAGGGACATCGAAAAACCAACCAGTATTTACGTAGGATAGCAATTATTGTAGCATTAGTGTGTGACAGCTCGGTTGGTACAAACTATCAGTTTCTAAATGAAAGGTTGGTGGTTTGGGTATTGTGTCTACCTACAACTTTTACATATTAAATTAAGCTCACCTGCTCTCTCGTTGATTAAAATATTTACTTATGACATTTTCATTGTGCTTCAGATCCTGGAGCTAAAGTTGGTACAACGTCAAAGTGTACCTGTCGTCTGATTTGCCTAGCTTATAGAGACCCTCAGATGAGAAGATGACTTTTCACGCACAGCATATATTCATTGATGTGAGAATCTTTTTAAACCACTGATAACAGGTGTACAAATTAAAATGAACAAACCATGTAACTTTAGCAGATGCTACGTTAAGTTGTATCTAATTGAAAGTCCTTAAATGGTCTCCTAAAGCTGAAATCATTAAAGTAATTTAGACTTATCAAATAAGACATAATCGTTGTACAATATGAAAGCTAATGTGTCTTTCAAGTTATTCTAGAGTCTTAGGCCTTAAACTGCTTAACATATCATAGATCGCAATTTCAAACAATCATACCTTTTTAACGAGAAACATTTATTGGGTTTGATTCACTCATGTATTGAAACGTATGTTAAAGAATAAAGTTTTGATTGCATGATTATTTAATACTGACAGCTTTTAGATTTTATAAGTAATGGATAATTCTTTCATAGGACATTATCATTCCTATTAGCGATTTAGGTGTATTGTTAAACAGATTTTTGATCAATAGATTTACAAATCAAGATGTACAAAAATTTAATTGGCAGATTAAATGATGTTTTATCTAACTGATTATCCTTCAGTGGCCCATTGAAAATTAAAATTATATTAAATCTTCAAAAAGAACTAATCCATGTATGTTATTAAGCTTGTATGCATTTAAAGTTATGCATGAATCACATACATTAAAGCATGTGAGACAACAGTGTTAATAAATCACATTATTATAGACTATTTTTGAACAACAATTAATTAACGGTTCAACAAAAAATAAATTAACATTTCAACAAGAATTCATTCAAGAATTCAACGGTTCAGATTAACTCATTCATGAATAACGTATGCTATAACACATATGTAAGAGAACCTAGTGTCAAAGTGCCTATGTCATCTAATTTGACTAGCAAATTTAGCAAGGTCGTCTGATTTGACTAGCTTACTTAACAGGGTCATCTGATTTGACTAGCTTATTTAATAGGATCATCTGATTTGACTGGCTTTTTAGCAGGGTCATCTGATTTGACTGACTTATTTAACAGGGTCATCTGATTTGACTAGCTTATTAAACAGGAACATCTGATCTGATACCCATCTAACAGTGTTATTTGTTTTGAATAGCTTATTTAGCAGGGTCCTGTGACTTGACTGGCTTATTTAGTACTTGTCATCTGATTTGACTAGCCTTTTTAGCAGGCCAAATGAGATTTCCTTCCACGAGGAGATTCTCATTCATGTCCGGGTATACTTTTTAAAACTACTTTTTGTGCAAATTATTATGTAGAGGTAGCCGAATAGTAAGGGATGACATTTTAGGTTATGATTAACTGAAAGTCATAAATGATCTTATTTTATGTTTAATAATCAAAATTAGTTTATAATGCATTTGTCATTCATGCATAATATCGTAACCTATCAAGCCTGACAAAATATACAAATTTATTAACGTTGCCTCAATCAATAAATTAAAGTAATTGCCAGTATTTTCTGTTAATAACTTAATTTGTAAATGGTATACATACTATCAACAAAACTATTTTAAATGATAAATAAGCTATTCTAAAGTGAATACAATTGTTCTCTCACAGATAATATTTTATATATCACAACGAAGAGAAATCACACATCATATGGACACATCCCTAATTTCAATATAAAGAAATATAATCACATCAAAATTATATCCATATTATTATAACTTGAGTATATCGTCGTTAAAAGAAAAATATGATTTCAAAAGCAATCCACCTAATAAAAACCCACTAAAATGTATTAACTCATAATTATAAATTAAATGCAAAGAAAAAGCTAGCAATCAAAATTGTATTCATGTTAATGTCGTCTGAGAATATATACATAAAGTAAAAATGTAACTTTAAACATAGTCTTCTTAAAAAAAAAACAACATAAAAACACAATTACACTCATATTCTTAAAGAAAAAATTATTCACGCATGTATGTATGTATGTATGTCTGTATGTATGTATGTATCTTATACACTGAGTATTTGTTTAGAAAAATAAAATGCAGTGGCGTAGCTTGGGGAGGGCGGGGGGGGGACAGTTGTCCCTGGACGCCATGTGCCAGGGGCGCCAAAATGAGGAAAATACAACTATTCGTTATCTCAGATGCACTCGAAGGGGGCGCCAAGTTTATGTTTTGTCCCCGGGCGCTAAGTACCCTCGCTACGCCACTGATAAAATGTATCTTTGAAACTAATACGCATTAAAAATGCAAAACCATCCTTTATTTTTATATTAATGTAAAAATATATCCACATCTAATTTTGATTTCAATGTAAAGATAATGAAGTTACAAGTAAAATTATTTTACGTATTATCATAACCTGAGTATACGATCAGAAAAAGTAAAATCGGACTTTAAATCTAGTCTACTTTAAGTAAAGCACATTCAAAAGTTTGATTTTAATGAAAAGGAAAGATATGACATTGAAACTTATGTAATATAATACGAAAAAAAATATTACCTTAAAACGTACACACACACACACACACACACACACACACACACACACAAACACGTGCGCGCGCGCGCGCACGCACGCGGCAAGTAAGATGGCACAAGTTATCCTATGACCTGACCTTGTACGATTCAGTCGACTGGTTATCAATATGCGTGGCAGGTGCGCTTTTTGCTCTGGTAGAGACCAGATTATGATACTACATCTTCCCTCTAAAGTGATGATAAATAAACGGAAATGAATGTTATTTTTTATTTCATTTTCTTTTAACGTACCTAAAAGAAATAACATAAATCGCAAGGTTGTTTCTGATATTTTAAGTCACGTTTATCAGCACTTCCGATAAGCGTTTCTCAAATCCAGGTAAAATGAATCATCGAGCCTCCTTCTCTTTTTTTTTTTTGTTGTGTTATATCTTCAATGATAGAAAGCATGTTGCTGAAAGAGTTCCCGTGTCCACCGAGGTCCGCCTTTGCAATAATTAGAACACGCCCTACCCCCGTTATTAGCAATACTTGATAAACTGCAAATATATCAATAGTATACCTGACGCTTCTTGATGACCGAATTTCACATTTTTAGAAGTTCATAAATTTTAAATCTCTGTGCTCGGAAATAGCATTTATTTTTTTTTTATCCATCACCACAGACCTTTTAAAATCACTACGTGGTTGGTAAACAAAAGTAAAACGCAAAAATTTATTAATGTTCAACACTGCCTCAACTGCATATTCACCACCCAAAATTCACACATCATCTTAATCAGAAAATAAAGAGTTTCTAAGCCCTGTATTCCAGCGACCTATCATGAGCTCATTAATAATGTTAACATTTTTATTTGACAAGAGTTAAAATGTAAAGATTGGTGACAATTAAATTATAGACTTTAGTTTAAAGAAACTAACAAGAACAGCAATTTATACTTATCCTGCACTTCGGTCTAATGCAAAGACATTGGACAAATATTGACATAAACATTGGAAAATATTTAGAATGACATTTGACAAATATTTACAAAGACATTTTACAAATACGTACAGAGACATTGGACAAATATTTACAAAGACATTGGAAAATATTTGCAAAGACATTGGGCAAATATTTATAAAGACAACTGACAAATATTTACAATGACGTTATTTATCAAGATATTGCACAAATACTTACCAAGATATTGCACAAATATTTAAAAAGACATTGCACAAAAATTTACAAAGTCAGTGGACAAATATTTACCAAGATATCGTACAAATATTTACAAAAAAAAAGTTTGTTCTCTGAAAGGAATTATTGCATATACAAACCATTAAACATTTTTCATAAGAAAATTTTTAGATCTCACGAAGACGACAAATACAGAGAAAAGTTTGACATAGGATTCTGGAAGAACAATTTAACTCGGCAATAAAGTTGGCAACAAAAGTTCAAAACAGAAAATCTATTACACCGTCTGTTTCACTATTTACATTTTTGTTAATACATATATTATTCTGATAGCTTATTGTGTGAATTTGTTTGACCTGATGTATATATAGGATAATTTCATCTAACGTTACAAAGGACTCTATCCATCCGATACAGATAACATCAAAAGAAGAAGAACCGGGCGCGTAGCTAGACCATTCTTCGTCATACGCAAGTAAATAGAATGACAAAGGCATTCTTTTTGCCGCGCAGCGAACAGAAAAGAATGTGGTTGCGTATATTCAATGTAAAAATTGATCTTGAAATCATGTCTCATATCAAGGTTGATATCAATACAATCAAATAATTACAATAATTGGTTGAAACGCATTATTTCTTTTCTCGTACACAGCTGCGTAACTATCTATATATTATTCGTATTTTGCAAAAATGTCCACCTGTTCTCTCCGATCAGACATTCCCTGCGGGTGACCATGTGTGGAGTTTAGATGAATTTAGCTAACCTCGATTACTGGACCCATGTTTGTTCTTACATGGAATTGGGAGTGTTGTTGCCTTTGTTTAATCACGTCACTGAGCCATTTCAATCACGAAGTAATGTTGACACATACCCTTGGCATCAATCTGATATCATACTAATTTCAGCTCATCACCAAGCAACCCGCTGTGTCACACTTGAACGATATATCGGCATTATCTTGCAGTGAAATTTGAAGGTTTCTGCCTTGGCTGCTCATGCTAATAGATCGGGATATGACTGAATCTCTTTAGTTTCTTTCAGTTGTTTCAGGTAATGTCAACTCATTCTTTTGGCGCCTATTTGACGACATACTACCTAACTACAAGAGTAGCAGACTGGTCCACTACCATCATTGGACTACATATAAACTAATTTTTACGAGGGTTTGTTACCTTGGTTTTCTTATGTCAAATCGGCTTCAATGTCGCTAAATAACCTTATAATCTGAAGTATTGTAAACGCCAACCCTCAGCACTAAACTGATGTCATGATAACCTAAGCTCGGGACCAAGGCTGGAACAAGTACGCAAACTTCCACACGTGTACAATGTTTGCAATAACCGAAACGATTCCGTTTAATTTAACCAATTAGAAACTCCGTCTTTTTCCCCCATCCACCCCTTAGGCCTACTAAACAGCTAACAGCTGCTGTTCATATATCCGTTAGACCTTACAAGACAGCGAACAGCTTGTTAAAATGTGAATGTCATAGCTCGCACATCTTGAGTTTGTTTCATTTGATGTACTTCTTTTGGCACTTATTTTGACAAGATTCACTTTATAAGACATTTTTTATTGAATAAACCTGACAGTTTCTGTAAAATGTCATTAAGATTTTGTGAATATTGTATCCTGCTCTTACGTGTATATATCTGATGACAAAATTAATTAGGCCGTGTCTGCTTTTATTTTTTAATTACGTCAAGCCAAAATTTTAAAGAAAGGTAAAAAAAAACAAAAAAACCCACAAGAAATTTAACACATTTATTTCAAAGCCAACAAATACTCATTTTCAATATATATATATATATATATATATATATATATATATATATATATATATATATATATATATATATATATATATATATATATATATATATATACGCCTGATACAAGAACAAAATGTAAACAAACTTTTAAAAATACTTTGGTATTTAACAGTGTTTCTGTTCAAAATAATTAAACAGGTTTTCATATTCGACAGTGAATGATATATAATGGTAGCATTCAGCTTTACTCTTGTTCTCGATGAATATCCCTTCACTCTGCACATAGAGCAAAGTTGATAACACTTGCAAACTGATTCTTCTCTTTCTCACTAACATTGTCATATTCCGGAAAACCACACACATCAGAAATTGTGTGAAAAGACTATTGAACTGATGTAACTCGGAGATCAGGTCCACCATCTGAGTTTAGCATGCGGATAATCCTATTTAGAACCCTGGTTATTCCCGAAAGACTTCGAATCTCTGCTGCAAGTCTGAACGCGGAAGATGGCTGAAAATTGTGTCCTTCAGAGTAGTGCATACTTGACCTTTGTAAGATTAATCAGGAATGATGTCTGGAATGTCACAAATGAGTAGACTGGATGGGGTAATTTTATATTTTGTATCAGAAATGATGTCTGGAATGTCACAAATGAGTAGACTGGATGGGGTAATTTTATATTTTGTATCAGGAATGATCTCTGGAATGTCACAAACGAGTAGACTGGATGAGGTAATTTTATATTTTGTATCAGGAATGATCTCTGGAATGTCACAAATGAGTAGACTGGATGGGGTAATTTTACATTTTGTATCAAGAATGATCTCTGGAATGTCACAAATGAGTAGACTGGATGGGTAATTTTATATTTTGTATCAGGAATGATCTCTGGAATGTCACAAATGAGTAGACTGGATGGGTTAATTTTACATTTTGTATCAGGAATGATCTCTGGAATGTCACAAATGAGTAGACTGGATGGGGTAATTTTACATTTTGTATCAGGAATGATCTCTGGAATGTCACAAATGAGTAGACTGGATGGGGTAATTTTACATTTTGTATCAGGAATGATGTCTGGAATGTCACCAATGAGTAGACTGGATGGGGTAATTTTATATTTTGTATCAGGAATGATCTCTGGAATGTCACAAATGAGTAGACTGGATGGGGTAATTTTACATTTTGTATCAGGAATGATCTCTGGAATGTCACCAATGAGTAGACTGGATGGGGTAATTTTACATTTTGTATCAGGAATGATCTCTGGAATGTCACCAATGAGTAGACTGGATGGGTTAATTTTACATTTTGTATCAGGAATGATCTCTGGAATGTCACCAATGAGTAGACTGGATGGGTTAATTTTACATTTTGTATCAGGAATGACGTCTGGAATGTCACAAATGAGTAGACTGGATGGGTTAATTGTACATTTTGTATCAGTATTAAGATCTGCTGTCATGTGTCAACAAGTTGTCTGAACAGCTGTTCTTTTCCACCGGGCAACAGATGCCAATGGCACACCTGGTCCTCCAATAGGACTATTTGCTTTATCATCAATAAAATGCAGCACAGAATAATCCCTATGTCTAACAGCAAATTCTTTGGTGAAAAAAAAAAAAAATAGAGCTGCATAATAACTATCAGGATGGTCAGAAGTGTACTGACGTGTCTGAACTTTCAATTTCAGTTATAACTTCCCAGTGTATTCTATTGATGAATGAAAGTACATATTCCTAGGGGGGAAAGTGAGCACATACCCACTACTCTGAAGGAGCCAAAAGGTCAGGAACAGTTCGATCTTTCACCTGATTAATCAGATCAGAAATAGAAATAACTATGCTGCTATGATATATTGTTTATTGTTTCCTGTCGTGTACACCTTGAGCTTGCGTGTTCATTGAGAAACTGATCTACACCTTCCCCAAAACGCCTCAAATTTATTATGACGCATATCAAACAAAATACCAAGAGATGGGTTTTCAAGCAACAACTTGATTCTATTTTGAACTTCCTTAGATACTGCATCATGCATATATGAGGAACCTGAGGAAACTGATAATGGATAGCACGAGTGTGATACTGTGGAATCTTTTTCTCGAGTTCTCGAATGGATTGGTAGTTTCTGCCATGTCAGGTGCACTACACTTCCAAACAAACTAGAAACTTGGCATAAGCCCACCCGGGTGGAATGAATACAACTGACATTAAAAGGGAAGGACAATACGCTAATGATAGAGATCCTTTTGGCCAAGAGGCAAATGTTGATCATTCAAACAAACAAATGCAAAATCTTGTCGAGAGGCAAGATCATTTTCAAGACGTTTATAGCGATCAATAATAAGTCTGTACTTGACACTTCAAAAACTTTATATCTGTGGACTTACCATCAGAGAAAAACCTTGCTAGTTGCATAGAAGAATACATCTCATTCATATTTGTTAAAGTATTCTCAGTGTGAGTGACATAGTTGCCAAGATTGTTCACCAGGTCCTGCGTGGCTATAGCCAATAAACACTTTCTTTATAACTTACAAACTTGGTACATCAAAATTTTGTTCAAATTTTGGACATGACCTTTTAATTGGTACTTGTTTGTATTTGCTTCGATTGTTGTACTTTTGTGTTAAGTCTTATTTTTCATTGGGATTATGAAAAAATTTTCTCTGAATAAATTAGGGAGGGTCACAAACCTCGTGCTCATAGTAGAGACGTTGGGGAGTATATAATGTATTGCTGCACTTATTACATTAATTATTTTTTCCCAATCGTATTTTCCTGGCCAGCTGCAAAACCCATTTTGTAACTGATAAGAAAGTCAATTAGACCACTTCTCAAATGCCAGTCCCCCATACAGTTATATGGG
>JAECUM010033163.1:0-31382 GCA_016617855.1 Megalonaias nervosa
TCGGCTTGTCTGAAGAAAACTTTCGTAGGACACTTCGCAACGCTCTGATGAGAAGTTCCAACTGTGTTGACCCTTCCATCGTGCTGGCCGGCTTGAGAGTGAAATAAATACTGGGAGGGAAGGCACTGGCCCTTTATATATACACTGACCATACATGAATATATAGATGACCTTGGCGTTTCAAATGTAGTCATTTGACTTTTTGCAGTCAAGATGAAACGATCGCATCATTTCGTGAAGAAAAGAGAAGAAAGTAAGAGAAAGAACGTGACTTATCGCCTTGCACAGTAGCTGAAGTCTCGGCTCAAATTCATGCCAGCGATTTTGAAGATGACATGAGTGAGCCAGAATCCAGACTCAGAAAGTCTACACCAAACCAAACTACACCATCACCACTAAACCCTGAAAAGTACTACCACATTCTTGAGACGGAGAAACGCTCCTCTAGAATATTTAGAACCACGGCCTACACGTACACTGTAAAGTTTAAAGATTTCAAGTCTGACGTACCGCTGGAGAAAGCAGAGGGGTTCATCACCGATGTGTGGGATTATTTGTTAACCACACTGAAACAGCAATGTGAAGCCAAAGAAGACGATTGCTTGAGACTTTCCATTCATCACGACAGTTTGAAATCCCCGGTTTGGATAGAGTTTAGCAGCCCATCAGAATTGACACATTCCAAAGTCATCGACAATATTCAAAACGTGCAACAATCCGACGACAAGTTTCACATCACCGTCGGAAAAGCGACACTGTTGATCACCAACGAGTCTCTTCTCCAAGTGGCCGGACAACGCAAAAACGAATTATTGATGGACGACCTTCGTAACGTCAAGCGCAGCCTCGTTCAAATTAACAAAACTCAAGACCAGATGTGTTTAGCCAGGGCCATTGTGGTGGGACGAACGCACGCCGACAAGAACGACACGACAGGATGGAAAAGAGACTTGGAGAACACTCGAAAATCTTACCGAATCAAACATCGAAGAGAAGCAGAACTCCTGTTACAGCAAGCAGGGATATCGAAAGACACAACGTGTGGCATTCCTGAAATGTAATAATTGCAAGACGTCTTAGCTCCACTCTACACCTTGAAAGAACACCCTCAAGACGGAAAATACATTCACGTCTATCATCACGATGAACATTTCGATGCCATTATCAGTATCGCCGTATTCCTGGGATATAGTTATTATTGTGAGAAATGTGACTTTTGCATACCAGGGCCCAGCAACGTGGAAAGAATTGCCTACTGAACTTAGACACAAAGACACAGTGAGCTCATTCAAGAGCGCTCTTAAAACTCACCTATGTCAATTGCAAGAACAGACTTAAAGACCTAATAATGTTTCCTTACCTTAAATATTTGCAGCATGTTTTTTGTTTTCTAATTTATTGGTGTTTGTTTTTATTTTTGTAACCATATCGTTATATATGTTTTTTAAGTGTTGTCAAATTTTGCAAAGCGCTTAGAGCTTCTAAAGATTATGCGCATTACAAAGTGCTCATTATTATTATTATTATTATTATTATTATTATTATTATTATTATTATTATTATTATATGTTCAGGAAAGAAACGGTATTACATTTGTCACCAAATCGTGGACTTGGAACACGAAAGCTTCATTCAAAACTTCCATTCCAAACATGAAGAGGAAGATGACCAGAATAAATTGAATTTCATCTTTTTCGATTTCGAATGCATGCATGAGACCGGTATTCACATTCATAATTTCTACATGTTTCATCGAGCGTGCGAGAAGTGCATCCAAGAGCCTATCTTTAGTCATTGCCCTTACTGCTTCAAGGCTCCTGGAGGACGTGAAAAAATCTTTCGGGGACCGAACACGTTGGCTGATTTCGCGGAATGGATCTTAATTCCTATCGACGAGACGTGGAACCAAGAGGACATCGATCATTACGAAGATTGTCATCGCCATGCCTCGGTGATGGCTCACAATGTCTCGTGATATGATGGGCAATTTCTTTCGAGATACTATACGGAACAAAGTCTTAAAGTGACTTTGAACGGAGCCAAAATCATTTCCATGCAAGTAGGACAAATTCAGTTTAAAGATTCGATGAGTTACTTGGCCATGCCTTTGAGCCGAACGCCTTAAACGTTTGGAATGACAGAAATGGCCAAAGGCTATTTTTCTCACGTTTTCAATACCAAAGCCAATCAAGACGCCGTTCTACCCCATTTGCCTGAGGCTCACTGCTACGACCCCGACAGCATGCACACCGAACAACGAGAAGCTTTCTACGCTTGTTCCAGACTCACGCCTCGAACCCCTTCAACTTTCAGGAAGAAATTTTAAAGTATTGTCATTTCGACGTGGACATTTTACGGCGTTGCTGTGGAAAATTTCGAGAACTGTTCATGGAGCACGGAGGGATCGATCCGTTGAAAGAAGCCTGCACCATTGCCAAAACGTGTTCCTTAGTATACCGCCAAGGATTCATGCCGAAAACTCCCTGGCTGTTATAAGTCATCAAGCGACAAGGAAGACAAAGGATCCAACACGCCCGCAACGGAGGAGGTGAAAAGACCATCGGAATCTATTCGGTGGATGGTTGGGACTTAGAAAACGCCAAGATCGTGTACGAGTTTAACTGGTGCTTATTTCACGGATGTCCGATCTGTTACCATCGACGTGGCACTAATATCCAAGTTTTACAACGGACCATAGAAGACTTGTACAAGACCACTTGTCAGTGGCGCTTGAAGTTAGAACAGCAAGGATACCAAGTGGTGGAAATGTGGGAACACGAGTATGATCACCGTTTGAAAATCTATTCCGAGCTTAAACGTATCGTGGAAAGTTACAAGCTGGCGGACCCTCTGTACGGAGGACATCCGAATGCCACCTGTTTGCTGTTCCAAGCCGACAAAGAGAAAGGAGAAGAAATCAAATACCTGGACGTGTGTTCTCTGTATCCTTCCGTGTGCAAATATTGTCACTTTTCCGCAGAGCACCCACAATTGCTGACGGAACACATCGACCTGGAGAACATTCGACAACACAAAGGATTGATTAAATGTAAAGTCTTTCCTCCCACAGAGTTTTTCCATCCCGTTTTACCTTACTATTGCCAAGGAAAACTGACGTTTCCATTGTGTCGTTCGTGTGCCGAAACGTGCAGCCAAGACCAACCATGTCAGCACATCCAGGAAGAACGCATCTTGACAGGAGCGTCGGTCAGCATGGAATTGTTTAAAGCTCTGTACATGGGATACCAGCTGTTAGAAGTGCATGAAATGTACCACTTTTCCAAGAGAGAAAAATACCACGAGGGCGACGGGACTCCGAAAGACATTTTCGCAGACTACGTGGATACCTTTTTGAAACTGAAACAAGAAGCCAGCATCTGTCCTTCCTGGTGCCACACTCCCGAAGACCAAACGAAATTCAAAGAGAGATACTGAGAGCAGGAAGGCATCACTTTAGACCACGTGGTGAAAAACGAAGGAAGGCGATCGTTTGCCAAAGTGATGTTGAATTGCTTGTGGGGAAAAATGGCACAACGACCGTGTTTACCCAAGACGGAGTATTTGACAGAACCTTCCCGCTACTTCCAGACGATGCACGACAAACCCAAATACATGAAACAAGTGGACGTCGTTCGTGAGGACTTGATCTTAGTCAATTACGAAGAAGAACTGGACATTGTAGAAGCCCACTAATTTGGAAATGTCATCATTGCAGCTTGCGTGACAGTCCATACTCGCTTAAAACTGTACGAAGCTTAGAACTGTTAGAAGATCGCGTCCTGTACTTTGACACAGACAGTTGCATCTACATCGATCGCCTGGGTCACTGTCACCCTGTCGCCGAAGGAGACCGTTTCGGAGCCTGGACGGACGAGCATTCCGACGACAAGATTCTAAGCTTTGCTAGTGGCTGTCCCAACAATTACGAATACCGAGAGAAACAAGGGGAAGTGCACACCGAGTGTAAAGTGAAAGGAACCTTTCACTTATCGCACCAGTCCAGTGGTGAACTTTGGCGTATTGAAACAAGCCTTGCATTCACAAGATTGTACGTTTACCCACACACCAAATTGTCAGTCGACCCTTGGAAAAAGTCTATCAAATCGTGTACCAGAAGAGAGTTCGGCTTCTCTACCACTTTACGTTACCTTACGGACACGCTGGTATAAAAAAGTGTGCCCTAGCCAATAGCCACCAGCACGAAGGATGACGTCGACATAGCACGAATCGAGTGAGAGACCCACTGAGTTCAGACCCACCGAGAATTCCAAGTTCAAACCAATTTCCCGTCTTCTTGCCTGAGTATTGTAATTGTGCCAGTCGATTGGAAAGGTTTCAAAAATGGCCCACGGATAGTGAAGGATTACCTACTGCGAATGTTTTAGCTAGAACAGGATTTGTCCACTTGGGACCTGAGACTGGATTGGGATACGAAGTGCAATGTTTCAGTTGTGGTCTGAGGTTGCGTATGGATCGATGTATCAATAAAGATTCAGCTATTCTGGAACATAGTCGATGGTCTCCGCACTGTCCATACATTTCTATGGCCTTTCCACCCATCACACTACGGTTCAGATATGACGGTACCTTAGAGAAGGTAGTACCGTTGTCCAGGAAGAAAAGAAGGAAGATTTCCTCAACTAGGCATAAAAAAAGGAACGATGTACAATCTCGAAACCTCATTACGACTAGTATAAAAAGGGACAACGTCCAAGTCCGATAGTTCATTGTGACTACCAAACCAAGCGAGAAAGATGAATACTTTCAAACAGCAGGTATCAAGCGAGAGCAAACTCGAATGCGATACTGTGCCTTGCGATTGCAGGGATGCCGTACGCTATGACCTCAACGATTCAGTACCACATCATGGAAACTATGCACCTACCATGGAAAGTGATGCTGTGCGTGTCACACCTGACGGGTGCGATAGCGATGCTATTTGTTATTGTCCACCTTTTCACTTTATTTGTAGATGTCATCCTCCACGCGAAACCATGCGGCTACCACCCTACGGATGTCATCCAAAACTGAGCAAACTCCTGCGGATTTCACCCTACTCTCATCGAAATGAACCTGTGAAAGATGAGTATTCGTTCCCTGTGCGTGTGCCTGAATACTGCGACTATGAAAGTCAATTCCAAACCTTCCCAGGAAAATGGCCTAAATATCTGGGAAGACCTAACCCTTAAGAATTAGCCAGAGCCGGATTTATCTACTTGGGCGAAGGTGATAAAATCAAGTGCTTCAGTTGCGGTGTGTCACTTCACATGTGGGAGCAGAAACATTCCTCTTACCTGGAATATGCTCGATTGTCTCCTCACTGTCACTATCTACCTTTAGTGGGACTACCTCAGTAATCTCGGGATACTTTACAAAAGAATATTCGTGGCTTGCCTGTGGAGTTGAGAAAATGCATTTACCGAGAGTTGGTCAAAATACAAGTGAAACGCAAACTCAGAATCATTTTCTTCATTTTTAAACTATGCTCTTTTCCAAAGTAAACGAAGACTGATTATGGGAGGACACTACTTCAGTCACAAATATAAAGGAGGCTATTGGCCACGACCCATCGATTTCTGATTCTTGGAGGACACTGAATGGATACTTAACAAGAGAACATCCGCGGCTTGTTTGTGGAGTTGAAAGAAAGCATTTACCGAGAGTTGGTCAAAATGCAAATGAAACGAAAAGAACAATTGCATCCGTTACGTCACCGATGTTGAAACCACTGGTACCTAAATGCTATAAGAGGATTGATTCATGTGAAATCGTTCCAATGGTCAGATATTGTTCAAGTGAACGAGGACCAGAAGAGTTTGGTTGCTACTCATCCATCTACTTACAGTATGACCATACAACAACGAATTCCAGAGGAAAAGTTAGAGGATTACCCAAATCTTTTACTCTATCAAATTTTGTCTGTAGAGGAAAATTCTGTGCCGTGTGTAGTGTGTGAACTAGTGACTAAAAAAGTTTGGATTCGCCACTGGAGTACGATTAGCTCTCTGCAAAAAGTGCATTTATTACCTCCTACAAAAGGAGGTATAAAAACTGACTACCATGCCACGACCTTTATCATTCGTGATACAACATATTCTGTGGAAGGAAATCAATGACAATATTCAAATGATGGAGGATCATCAACAGTTATTACGAAAACTGTGTCCATTGAATTGGGGTCGACGTGTAGTATGCGTCTTAGTGACTTGCTTTCTGGGATTTCGTTTACCAGCACATTCCTTTTGGACTCTTTACGAACAATACCTACCACCAGAAATGCATGAAAGTGGTCCCTTTAAATGTACACGAGAGACTCATTCTGTTAAAAGCCTTCCGCTTTCTTCTCTACCTCTACGAAAAAAAACCCCCAAAACATCGCCAACTTTTAGGTACTGAAGATGTGTACGACGATGTATGTGTAGCTTATGACTTACACCCTCACTGGAAAGATGTACGTCACTGGAGAAGTTTGGGTTTCGAGGCTTGGACAAAAGAAGTGGCACACTATGCCCAAGATTTGTAACCCTGACTTCAAACGTTCAGTGAAAAATGTAACTTTTAAACCAGTGTTAGTGACATTGCCAGAAGAAGAACCGGTCACCGAGAAAAACCACTGCGTTTAGGACAGAACCGTCATCGACATCCCCGAAAGGCCATTCTGGGAGGACCCCTGTGTGACTCTGCCGAGGAGTGTAGAGACTCTAAGAACATTACACACTGTCCCTAAGACACCACACCTTCGTCACCAAACATGTTGTACAGAGACTTGTTTATATTCCACTTTGATCGTTTTGATATGTCTTTTATTCATGTACTTAACCATTTGGGTTTTATGTATTTTTGTCTTTCGTGTTGTTCACAATTAAAGATTGCAATAAACGTGTCCTGAAAAAAGTATAGAAAATCTTGTCTTGTCTGTCCTCGTGTCAAAAGTGACATTTCCTACGCTACTATGGCTAACTCTACTGTCTCTGCTCCGTCTTTCTCCACTTTCAAAGTCATCTACGAAAATTTAGATCGTGCCAGTTGGGAGGCCTTGTATCTTCGGCATCCCTTTAACATGTTAATTGCCGGACCCAGCGTTAAGGGAAAACCGATGTAAAAAAACCTCGTTCAATCCACCTCCAATGACGTGATCGATACCGTGAGCGAATGTTGTATGAATGTCTTGAAAGGAACGATACCTTTGTCTAAACATCAGAAAAAATGCTTAGCCAAGCATCGACACATTCCTCGCGAAATGGTCCGAAAGAAAAAACCCATTCGTCAAAAGAAAAAGATCTTGAGGCAACGCGGAGGATTTTTTTTTAAGGACCTCTTGTCAAAGGAATAGCGGGAGCGATGCTCGGAGGACTCTTTAGAGGTGTTTTACCCATGGGTCCAAGACAAAAAGGGTCCAGAAGATAAAATAGATCTCCGCAGTAGAAAGACCTGAGACGTGACCATTGAAATCCGATGAAAGGACGAAAACTGGCTTTAGTGCCTTACAAACGATGGATGGAATACCATCGTTGGCAAGAACAAAGTATACCGCATTTACCTCCCAATCCACATTTGACCGAGATGTCCCAGTTACAAAACGAATTGCAATTGTTGATTGATCGCAGCGACTTGTCAGAAACGGAAAAATCGCAACGGTACGGTCAAGTGTTGCAACGACTGCAACTCCTTTACCAGAAAACTTTAGAAGAAACAGCTCTATCAACTCTGAAAAATTTTAAAACCCGGATGTAAAGTTCATTAGCAAATCCACCACCACAGCCACCCCCAGCGGTCAAGACAGACGCAGCCCCTCGGATGCGTAAGGAAGAAGAGGCACGAGAAGTCTTTCAAACACCGTCAGTAACTTCCATCCCTAGTAAGATTGCAGCGTCCTTGTTGACCCCTTCCCCTACACTAAAACGAGAAGAACTTAAAGCTTGGGTTAAAAAAGATGATATACACTCCTCCTTCGACAGCAGACAAAAAGAAAGAAGGGAAACCAGAAGTGAAAAAAGGAAAGAAGACCAAAGCCATCCCATTTCCACCACCACCACCACTACCTTCGACTTCTACTCCCGTGGCACATTGGACACGTAAAGCCGTTTATAAACCACCCTCTCGTCCCATCCAGAGTAGAACCAGTGAAGAGTGGATAAATTATTAAAAACATGGAGAAGGCGTTTACCGGCATTTACTACGATCCAGCCCATCCTGCAGGTTACGGAGGAGTTCAGAAATTGTATCGTGCTGTCAAAACTTGACTGAAAAGTGTCCGTTTACCTCAAGTGCAACGATGCTTACAATATCTAGTCATGTACACCTTACACAAACCCATTCGACGAAAATTTTCCAGAAGCCGCGCCCGAATGGAGGGCATTGATCATCAATGGCAAGCCGATTTAGCCGATGTCTCTCATTTGGCTACCTACAATCGTGGCTATAAATAATTGATTTGTGTCATAGAAGTTTTGCCAGATATACTTGGGTAGTGCCATAGACTTCCAAATCGAGCAGTGAGTTAGTGCGAGCCTTCAAACTGGTGTTGAAACAATGCGGTCGTCACCCTCTTCGATAGCAAACCGACAAAGGCACCGAATTTCTGAACCAAGCTTTCCAGAAACAATTCATGTTTTCATCACCGAAAATCCCGAAACCAAAGCCAGCATCATGGAACGTTATCAACGTTCCTTGAAAGAACGCATGTGGAAATATTTTACGCATCAACACACTTTCAAGTGCATCGACGTCTTACCGAACCTAGTCCAAGCGTACAACCAACCTTACCATCGGAGTATCGGACGTGCCCCCCCCCCACAAGAAGTGAGTCCAGACAACGAAGTGACCGTCTTTGAGCGACTGTTTGGTACTTCCCCGACGGTGACTGTCCCCGAGAAAGGTGCAGTGATGGGAGCAGGAGATTGGGTGCGAATTAGCAAAACCAAACACACTTTCGACAAAGGTTACTTACCCAACTGGACCACCGAATTGTTTCATGTCACTGAACGAATGCGTGGCCGTCATCCTACCATCTATAAATTGAAAGATATGAACGGGGATGTGTTAAAAGGAACATTTTACTTGCCCGAGTTACAACGTGTGACCAAAAAGGAAGACGAAGTTTACGAGATCGAAAGCATTCTCGAACGAGGAACTCGTAAAGTGGGAAAAGATGTGTCAAAGAAATCAAAGTACGTTAGAAAATATATCTCCCAGTTTTCACTCATGGATCGACGCTTCGCAGATCATCGACTATAAAAAGAAATGATCATCAGGCCCTTCAACACAGCCTCAACTGCTACCACTACAATGACCACACCTTTCCCCCGTTCTTTTCTGCAAGATCTACAAAAGCAACCCTTGTGGGTGTGGTGTGGAGAATGTGTGCCGAAAACGCAAATCGTCTTTTTCTGCCAAATCTTTGTGGTGAGCAGCAGAGGAGGTGAACAGACCATTTTGCTTGAGACATTATTTATGAAAAATAAGCCTTCCTACGAAATGGAAATCTTAAAGGTCAACAATAAAAACCACAACCTCTAACTGACCATGAGATTTCTCTAGGGTTAGCTTATCTCGTTACTTTATCTCTGACTCTTTGGTTTTTATTTGTTTCGTTTACGCGCTGGTCACTCAACGTTGGTCGTTCACCTCCTCTGCTGCTGTAATTAACCAAAGATTTTATCCAGACCTATACAATATCTAGATCTTGGGTCATGTAAATTTATTGTTATAAATCCGAACGGAATAGCTTGTGGTTTTGAAAAGAAGTTTTTAAACTTAATCATATCCATATCCCCTGAACACCAAGTATAATAAATATTTTGTAAAGTATAATTATCTACTCCATTAAACACAATTAAGATATTGCAATTATCTCTGATCACTTTAGGAATTTGCGTGTATTTCTGAGTTAAATAAATTACGTCTGTATTTTTGTGACGGCCTCGCGAAAATATCCGAGCTGGATTGGATTGTTTGTCCAGCATTACATCATCGTATACTACGAGATTATTGATACATCCATCAAGATCATCTATGGATGGAGCTTCATCGATATCGGTAATAAAATCAATAGCATCATTATCAGGACACGTCAGCGACTTTGCATTTTCATTAAAATCTTTAAGTACTTCGTAACATCGTTGATCATCTACATATGGTGCTACTAAATATAATTTATCTCACTTGAGCCATCGCATTATCAGATTAAGTAATAATTGCGTTTTACCAGACCCAGATGGGCCAACTATAATTGCTCTGATAGAATTTGGTAGCGCTGGATGATGCTTGACTGGCTCTTGTTTTCGTGTCGCTGAGAAGTCAATTATATCCATATAATAATAATATGGATTTATATTGTGTTCGATGTAGAGCACCCACGTCCACCACTGGATTAACGACAATAATAACAAAAATAACAGGCGCGCACTTACAGGCAAGTGTGAAATGTGGTACCAAAAAATACAAATTCATTTCATTAAAGACAGGCGGAGATATCGTTGCTTCGTTAGGTAAATTACCAGGAGCTCCATGGGCAAAGTATCCTGGTGAGAAACAATTACCTGGATATAATTATTGTGGTTCTGGAACTCGTTTCGATATCCGACTCGATAACCAAGACCAACCAAAGCCTGGAGAGTATCCAATAAACGCAATTGATCAAGCGTGTCACATTCATGATGTCGCGTATAAAAGTAAAGACGTACAACAACGACATCTCGCCGACATAAAACTAATTCATGCCATAAATAATGTAAAAGATAAATCACTTCGAGAAAAATTAGCTGCTTTTCTGGTAAAATCTGGTATGAAAGGTAAAATAATGTTTGGCGCTGACAATTAATCAATTGATTATTATCATAATAATGGAATCTGTTTATTATAGTCCAAAAGGATATTGGAGAGGTAAAGCAGCGATTAGTAAACTTGCTGAAGCAGCAAAAGTCTCACGTGATGTCGCTGCAGCGTGGTTAGCACGACAGGCGATATGGCAAATTTATCTACCACCACCTAAAAAAATTGAGTATGCACATTTTGATGTCAGTACCCCTAATGAAGTTCATCAAACAGATATTTTGCTTTTACCACACGATACCATTAAAACTGGCAGACGTCAATACACATACAGATACGCGTTAACTGTCGTTGACGTTGCGAGTAGATATAAAGAAGCAGAACCACTATCAACAAAGACAGCAAATGAAGTTGCATCTGCGTTTGAACGCATTTATCAACGTGGTGGTCTACGATGGCCACAACTGCTACAGGTTGATCCTTGCAAAGAATTTCTTGGTGCAGCATCATCGTTGATGAAGCGACATAACGTTAAAATCAGACGAGGACTCACAGAAATTCATCGTGATCAGGCAATTGTTGAACGATTTAATCGAACACTTGCTGAGCGGTTATTTGGATACCGATACGCGAGGGAAATATCCGCTGACTTTAAGTCCACGGAGAGATCTCGTGAATGGGTTGCAAGGTTACCGAGTGTGATAGCTGCGTTGAACAACGAAGTGACTCGTGCAACTTTTATGAAACCTTCTAATGTGATCACAAAAAAATATATACCAATACAACGTAAATCTTCCTCTCAACCAGTACTAGGTAATGTTACCGTAAGATATTAATATGAACCTGGTGAACTTGAAGGAGGTAGAAAAAGAGCAACTGATCCTATCTGGAGTGTGACCACACACACAATTTCTAGCGTGGTGAGGTCTACAGGTAGACCTGCAATCTACAGATTAGATTCAACTGCTCCTTAGCGTGGATTTGTACCACTGCGTTCACTTTTATAAACTTGCACCAGGGTGTCCAGCGCCCCGACGTCGATTACATTCAAGACAGGTCAGCATCAGATTTTCGCGTGTGTGACCAAGACAACTATTAATTCTATCAACGGTAAATTGTCTTGGATTATTACTCGAGTACTGCCACAGCATATTACAGTTACAACTTGCACAATGATTATTTTGTTGTTGTTTTAGTGTTACAATAAATTCAACATCAATACTAAAGTCGCGATTATTTTTTTTTTTGTCACATTGCTTATAACTCGCTAATTTTTTATTGATATCGACAAAGTTGTCATGAATTTTTTCGGTTATTACGCAATCCATGATAACCCGGCCCAGTTGAGATATTCTTCTGACTCGAGACACTGCAAGATAAACTAAATTTGACCACTCAATACGATCATCGACAATCCAAATATTTGTATCGGTAATAGTTAATCCCTGTGACGAGTGAATCGTTATAGCGTATCCTAACGTCCACGGCGATTTATCCATGCTTAACGCGCTCTCAACAACATCAACAACAACTAAAACAATATCATTTAACACAAGATTTTGTATTCCACCACCAGGAATCTCAACATCAACATTCTGTCGTCGAGTATCTGCTGGGCGATAACACAAAGGTACAGGTAGATTTGAAAATGTTTTTTTATGTATCGTAAATAATTGTTGTTGAAGTGTATCGCGAACTATTTTTCTACTTGCAACTATCAAATCAGCAGGTCTCCATAAAGTCCAAAAATTATTCATAGAAGTTTCTGGAATTACTTTGCGCATTATTTCACACTGTATTTTATCTGGCTGTAGTCTTATTAACTTTTCAAACTCTTTTAGTGAATTATGAACAGCTCTATGGTCATCAGTTATTTCTTCGTAATAATCTACAAATGTTTTCAGCCACTCATGTGGAGACGATCCAATGAAAGGTTTCGGTTGACCATGATCGCCAAACATCACCACAGCAGTATTCTTCAATAACAGCAAATCAAGAAATATTTTTAATACTTCTAGGGATACCGTGCGTATCTCGTCCCAGATAATAATTTTAGGAATGTATTTCTCACCCATCTGCGATGGAGTCCATGCGTCTCCGCACCATCTAAAGAAACTATGATATGTACACAATTTTACTCCTCGTTCTTTTATTTCCCTGGCGAGTTTATGTGTCGGTGTCAAAACAATAATATCAGAACAATTATTAAATAATTCAATCGCGCGTGTTGTTTTATCTGAACCACCACACCCATTAAGATAAACGGTTTTATGTCTAGCTACAGGATCAAATACAGATGATGCCGATGACATCCCTGGTATTCGATTATTCTTGTAATATGTTTTCGCAATTTCAACATCGGCAGATTCAGAATAACTAATTATATCTTCACGTTTTATTCTCCATTCGCCCCATGATGCATGATCGTTAATATGAAATTGTTTTAACGAATCCGCATATTTTTTGTTTATATAAAATGAATCTGTCGCGACTCTGACTGCAGAACGAGGAAATCTGTTTATCATCGACAATAAATTTATCGAAACATACGCTAGCATCGAAGATCTTAAATGAGTAAACCGCGGTGACTCGCCATCAGTATAACTCACAATTGTACCTAATTTAGTTCCGTCTGATAAATAAGCATTACTTCGACTTTTTATCCGTTGTATCAGCAATTATAAAATCGAGTTCATCATCGACCATAATTAATCTTGTACACGCTCGTTTGTGATCATATGATCCTCCTTGGGTAAATTTACCAATTATTTTTCTGCCGAGATCTTTCGCAAATTTCTCATTACTTTCTCTCCTGCATTCACGTATACTATTAATAATTTTAACAATATCATCTTCAGGATTAGGAAATTCATTAATATTAAATACATCCGGTTCTGGCAACCAAACTTTTTTCTGCACGCGGTATGATATAAGTGCTTCACTTATGTTCAACGACGCTAAAATTCCAGCATCAGGCGTGTACTATTGGAACCCAACGTCGCTCTGAAAAATGTCTTCCAAAACACGCATAAACAATCGGATGGAGATCCCTGTAAAACTCGAACGACTCTATACAGGCGAATCCGGTTAAGTCAAAATCTGGTAAGGGTCCGTTTATCGCTACTCTGGTCATCTCGTGTGTCGGATGACCGAATCTCTTAAAGTATTCAGAACATTCTCCATATCCAAGAAAACTTCCAGGATAACACGCTACCATATCAACTGAGATAACGTCATTATAATCGTATTTAGTGTTCCACAATCCACCGTGTCCGTAATCCACACAACTGTGTTGGACATCTTCGAGAAATTCCAATCGTGTCGGTTTCCATGAATTTTTCTCCTGAGCAGCGTGAGCAGCAATTGATGGAACGGTAAAACAGTTATTCAGTAATTGCCCAACCTTAATATCATCAATGGTATATTTTAATGCAAGATTTTTCATTTCTTTGTGGAGAAATTCTGTACGATAAATATCACCATTAGACCGTACAAACTGATCATGATAATCATATTCCGAACTCTGAAACAGCCAAACAGATACAGGGTGAATTTTACTGACATTCCTGATAGTATCGAATACATGACCATTATAAAATTTAACCGTTCTGTCTCGTGGAAATATTGTTACTGCCACAGTTCATGCATGTGCTTTATGATCAATAATATCTATCGAAGTTCCTCTTCATTTATATTTTGGTTTGTACAGAATCTCTCCGGTTAACGTCTTCACTGTTATTGGGAATTTTAATTTCTTTCCCACCTCAGCAACGTCGCTGATGGACGCTCCGGTATCTTTAACTGTTTCTGCCCACATATTTATTTTTTAACGTCGTAAATCCGTTAAACCGTTTCCGCGTATCGCGTTTGTGAAGTGTTCTGTAACCCGTTCAGCTACACAATTTATTCTTGACGAAGTCAAGGATGACAATTTCATGGGTTTGAGATCCCCAATGTTAGGTTTATTATTAAACGGATATACCGCTTACACAACTGCAGTCACAGGATATGCTCGTTCGTAGCATGGTTTGTCAATACCAGTAAGTATTCCTGGTTTGGAATTTTTACTAAGAACAATATTATTTCCTGACTGCATGTGGACAGAATCACGTTTGTCACGAATAATCCAAGTGTCATCGTCTGTCTTTACAATAAATTTTATTAAAATAAAATATTTCTGAACAAGGTAGTCAATAATCTCTCTTCCTCGTTTGTCATTCATCACATTAACAGTATTTTCAATTCTGAATGTCGAGCACACATGAGCCGCACCATCGTCGCGAAATTCCTTTTTGGCTTCACGGATACGTTTAAAGCTAGATCTTGCATAAAAAACTAAATTTGTGTTTCGGCAGTCTGTCAAGATCAAATCTAGCTCCAGAATGTTCAATTGCGGATAATTCCGGCATTATTATAATTAAGACAAATATATATTTAAATTGAATTTTAAATCTCTTGTATATGATTCAAACAAAGAATCGATGCCATTGGCTTATAATCGGATATACTTCTCCTTGTAACAAGCATGCGTAAACTAATTCTGCGGCTACCATATGCAGTGCGTTAGACAAGGTAGTTTAGGACCAAAACCGTGTGTGCGGTGTGGTGTTGGAGTCAGAGGAAAAACTCAACTGTGTGTGCAATGTGGTGGTAAAAAATACAGAGAGCTGAAACGATATTACGATAAAAAAACACATCTTCTGAATCTCCTATAAAAACCAAAGAAGATTATCTCGCTAGATTTTCAAAATAATGATTTAAACAAATAATATTAGTATATAAATGGAGCAAAATGAGTTTGTAAAGCATCCAATCATCACAAATTATGAAGCATCTCGTGATGGTGTAATTAGGAACTGTAGATTAAAGAAACCAGTCGGTAGTGTTATTAATACTGGATATTTTGGATTTAATACCAGTGGAAATAAAAATTATTTCTCACATAGATTCATCTACGAATGTTTGTATGGGATCATTAAATATGGACTTGTAATAGATCACATCAATGGTGATAAGCTTGATAACTCGCTTGAAAACATGCGAATTATTACACAAAGTCAAAACTGCAAGTCCGGAAATTCTGGCGGCGCGCGATAGGCAAGGGCTGTTAAATCCACAATAACAGATTGCGAAGAAAATATATTTAAGTCAATTAATTCTGCTGGTAAATACTTTAATATAGTATCACCTTCAGTAAAATAGTGGCAGATAATATCACGAGATCTGCTTTTTCCAAAAGATTTCTACAAAAAATCAGATTCCAGTATGTTAGTCTACCAGAACCTTCTTCATGAACCAATATCTCTTTCTTTCCTCTTTTTTGCTTTCATAGTTTGTTTGATGCAGGTGTGTTTTTTTGTTTTTTTTGTGTTTTTTTTATGATGTAATATTTCTATGGTATCAGATGATTAAGCGAGACAACTCCGTCAAGCATAACTTGGTAAATCTTGCAGTTGTCGTACTTGTGTAATGACAGCAATATATTGTGAATTTTGGTCAAAATGGACCCCACATCTCATTCGTCGTATTCGTGATATAAGGGTCTCTCTCAATCAGTTTTAGCATTGCCTTGAGTAAGTATCGAGATATCTTTCCTTTTTCATAAATAAATATATCGTTCATAAAAAATGATATGTAATTGTGTGTACAGTCAGCAGCAAAATCCATTTGTCTTCAAAATACATGTATTTAGTAGAGATTTATACAGTTTGGAATGTTCCATAGGACACTAATGTTTCCTAGAAGCCCATTGTAGCTAATTTTACTATTACAAAACAAAGAACAAGCTAATCTGAGTCACATATTATCTGTGTTATATCGGCTAATATATATCTTAGCAGTGAAGTGTACACATGAGGTTATTTTTAGAAATGAGCATGGCATGCGTGTTCGTATAACTTATCGAATATTTTAGCATCCCTGGCAACGTCTGATCAATACAGACTTTTAACTGTGGGTTTTGTGTAATGTAGTCTCAAGTTTTTGGAAACTGAAAATAAATTCACATTTTGCAATAAATTGTGATTTTATTAAGAAATCCACAATACATTTTACAATAAATTGTGATTTTGTTAAGAAATCCACAATACATTTTACAATAAATTGTGATTTTATTCTGTATACTTTAAGTACATTAAGCTTTAACTATATAATAATACTTTCATTGTGTATACATATTGAAGTCCGGTGGCCGATTGCTAACGCGCTGGATTCTCGTACTCAACGTCCGTGGTTCGATTGTCGTGATCGGCAATCTGTCGGGCGAAAGGCGATATTATGCCAAAATTTATTATTTAATGGGGCGTCAGCTAGCCCTTCTGCGTTTCAATAGGAAATTTGTACACTCTCCCACCATGTCACTTGGTGGGTGCAATTGTGCACTCCTTGGGTGATTATGATGGGGGAGTGTGCAAAAATTTGTATTGAACGTAGAGAAGGCCCGTAGTACTGTCTTCAAGATAAGTTTATATGTAACTGTGCTGTCCTAGAGTTAAAGTTCTTAGAATTAAGTTTATATGTAACTGTGTTGTCCTAGAGTTAAAGTTCTTAGAATTAAGTTTATATGTAACTGTGTTGTCCTAGAGTTAAAGTTCTTAGAATTAAGTTTATATGTAACAGTGCTGTCCTAGAGTTAAAGTTCTTAGAATTAAGTTTATATGTAACAGTGCTGTCCCTATAAATATATGTAAATACGTTACTGTAAATACTGTTACTGTAAGTATGCTTGCTTGATTTAAGGGGTTACATAAAATCACAATGCCTAGACAGCCCTCTGAATTTCTAGTATTTCGTTTCGATTAGGAATTCGCTGGAGGGGGGGTGTTTATGCGTCTGCGTCCATAAGATAAGTTATGCATAACCTCTGAGCCCGCTAGGATGTCCTTTGGCAACCTAGGGTTTTCACATGTGGTTAAACTGTGCTGTAAATATGCTTGCTGTAAATACGCTACTGTAATTAAGATTCTGTGTTTTATGCTGTCCTTAATTAAGATATAATCATAATCATATGTATCTAATCATAATCATAATCATATGTATATAATCATAATAATATGTATATAATCATATGTATATAATAATATGTATATAATCATAATAATATGTATATAATAATATGTATATAATCATAATCATATGTATATAATCATAATCATATGTATATAATCGTCTTGAAACAGTCCTTAGGGATTATTATTTTTATTTTATTAATATTATTCTGATTTTGTTTTTATTTTAAACAAACACTATAATATAATGAATTCCGAAAATATTAATGTCATTATTTCTGCGATTTAAATATTACAGCATAACGGTATAAATATATCTGATAATCTTAATCCTGAAAAAATTCTGTCAGACGCTGAATCATTAGAACGAAGGAAATTAGAGAACCGATACACTTTACCATCTGATTATAAATTCATGAAGTTTATCCAGCAGGCAATGTTACAGTCGCTGGCAACAGTTACAGATAATCAGGTAAAACTGTTTGTACCTCTCTCAAAGTCTATTGACAAAATCAAGTTAGAATTATCTCATGAATACGAACAGAAAAAGATTGTGAACCTTCGTATAAGACAGTTAAGAGAGCATTGTGAAAATGAAAGTGAAGGTGGAGTTAATGTGATAATGGCTAAACAAAATCCCTGGCAAAACTAGTATACAGGTTATTTACTTATTTTATTCTATTCTGATAATTACGATTTACCCCAGTAAAAAAAATTTATTCTGATCCGAGTTAGATTCGGATATTTTTTTTTTTTGTTTTGTTTTGCGATATAACGCTCTATGATCTCACATACAGATTAATACTTAAAACTTCATTCTGCAAATCGAAAATACGTCCTATTTGGTCTGTAAGTTTGAAATGTATCCTTGATAATAACGGATTATGTACACGTAGATAAACGGGGTTAATTGGTTCAGATACAATTAACCACCCGGGTAGAGCTTGAGGACTGAATTAATATAATATATACCCCTGCTCAGCAGCGCCACTTTTTGAAAGATCTACTTGATAGCTGCCTTCAATTATATCACATACTAGATTGACTGCGATCGTTGATGTTATATTAACAATGCCAGGCGAGATATGATGGCCTCCACCGTATGGATCATTATTGTGTTATGAATAGCCGGTGGTGGGGCTATTTTTATCCACGCTGCAAATACTTTAGGGAAATATTCATCAATGACATCGTTGAGTTGTTTTTTTATTTCACCGTTATTTAAAGCTGGTATTATAAATGTTTGTAAATCTTTTTCTGTTATTTTGTAATGATCAAGAAATAATTGCTTAAGTTTTAGACCTGCGTAAGGATTTTCGGATTCAGTCGCAGTTTTTATAATACTTCGATTAGCGATGTATAAATCAAATAAGATCCCATTTAAATGTGTTATTGTTTCGATTATCTGATTTTTTACACCATCGTCATAATGTTGTGATAATGAAATAAATAAACTTTTTAAATCATTAAGTGTTTTATCGTATTCAGGCTTAAGAACATTAAAAAATATTTTAAAAAGTTCTTCATCAACAATATCTCTATCAATCTTCGTCCTGGCGTCTTTGATGACATTAAATACTGATCTAGTTATCTTGGGGATCCTTTTACCGTCAAAATCAGTAAAGTAATGATCATTGTTGCTTGGATCAAATTTAAATTTTATATAATACCATGGATTTTTATTTCGATATTCTGGATCTTTAATGAATCTTTTTTCCGTTGTGAGAAATTCATTTTTGGTTGGTTCTGGAATTCCATTTCACTTTTGGTCTGGAGGAACATCAAGCCATCCTAACACAGATCTGATCGAACTTTGATAAATATCTACAACATAATCAGGGGAATTTATTTCAATCGCCGCTGATAATGTTGGTTCGTAAACAGTGATTGCTATTTTGGATTCTTTTCCTGTGATAGATTTAATTCTGCGTTGGAACTCATCATTAATCTGTTCTATTTGATAACTGCCCGTTGAAATTCCAACAACTTGCCAATCAGGAGTTCCATCAGGTTTATTCTTATTCGCAAATACAAGTGAATTGTTTGCTGGTAGTCCACCAAACGATTTTGACCTGATATTTGGCCAGCTATTATAAACTCGTAATTGCACTAATGATATTTCACTTGCTGGAATTGCAGTTGGAAAGTTAACGCTAAATTCAGGATTGGTCGAACTTAATGATATCATATGCGTTGTATTAGTGACGATCTGTTGTAATAGTTCTAACGCTGACATTTATTTAAAATACTTCGTATTTAATTATTATTTTAATAGAACACAATGCGTTCTCTCGGGAATTCAATCTTCCCTCTTATCACAAGTTACTTTATCGCTAGAATCGCTAGCGAATTTAAATGCTTCATCGTAGGTTTTCATTATCGTTGCGAACTCCTCATCAGATATTTTACCATCGCTGAGGTACGCAGAAAGATACGATGATAGTTTAGAATAAGATGTTGTTGCTGTGTGTAGTTTTATTATGTAATCGTGTAATTTATCATTTGTACACGTAGATATCTTCTTAGCGATAATACTAAGGATGCCTACGATAATCGTTGAAGTTGAAACGACAATTGTTACAATTGCAGGTGCTGTCATTGTTATTGTTGATAATAATAATCCGGTTCCAGCAACAACAGCAGAAACTGAGTAAACAATTATATCAATAACAACCATACGTCTGCGATATTTTTTTACTTTTACTGTATAATCGTCGATGATATTTTCTAGTTTGGTTTGACACTCACATACTTGAGCGCATCTGTGACGTTGAACGTCGATAAGTGACTCCGTCACTTGATTCATTATACAATGACAACGTCATTTAATTAAGTAATTAAACAGTTTCAGCTACGAATTCCAGACACCACCAGTAACGTCTCGGGGGCATTTCCGTTGATGTCAACGTAAACGTTTCTTTGATGTCCTTGGTTAGCATCACGAGTAGAGGATTATAATATACATTCGGTGATGATGAAGTGGCCGCAGTAATTTCCAAACCGTACACAGATAGCCTGTATAACCAGTTACTTCTGCGGTATGTTCGAGAGTGTTATCGCGCGGTGTCCATGGTGATGATCCTGATGCTACTGTGTACACGATATTTTTAATTTGTCCGTGTGGAATTTTAATCAGATTAGTTTTTTGAACAATATTAGGTATTCCGTTAATAATGTCGTTGAGTTTCATGTTAATATCGGAGAGTTTGATATCAACAGTTGGTGGACTTCCCAAAAAATCATTAATAGATCTGTTTATGTTTCTACGAAAATTTAAGAAAGTTTGTATGTGATTAGTAAAATTAGTATTGAGTGTAGTCATTTCATTATTGATTGTAGCTAACGAAGTTGTCATAGGAATTTCCTTATCGTCTACATATTTCTTTGTTGCAGCGTCGAAATCTGATTCTGGTGTTCTCAGATTATTAATACCATTATTATTCATATTGAGAAATGCACGCATTATACCACCGTTGACTAATACGTACTTAGATTCTTGATCATAGACGTATTTTTTTGTTGCTGAATCTGTATCTGCGGCTGGGTTTCCAAGGTCTATAATTTTATTTCGATTCATAATGTCACCCGTGAATGAATCACCAGCTCGCTTGATAAAATCGTTAACTGACTTACCGGAATCTTGTATTTTACCTTGATCAGCAAAAGTAACGATATTATTAATAACCGCGGCGGGAATTTGTATAAGAACATCTAACAGTTGTATATTACTCGTTTTTAATCGTCCTTGTTTATCCTGAAAAACAACGACTTCATTTTGATCCACACTTGTGATATTTAATAAATCATTGATGTCATTTCTGAGCTAATCATGAGTTGCATATTTAGATAAATCGACTCGCTGCTGAGCTTTGCGAGAAGATCTTCCATAAATATCTACCATTATATTTACTAGTATCTGTTTAAGTGTGACAACGTAGTATATTCATGCACGACTTTATGAGGTGGTGTTGTTGATTTTGATACAGCATTAAGTACAGCGAGTACTTCTCGACCACATCTAGGTGGATCGGTTATTTTTTGTGTTGGTAATGTTGAATACCAGATTTTAGAACGCATCGAATTCTTACTTTGCATAGCAGTACTCGTGTTAACATACTCTAAAAAATTTTTTGGTGGTGCCAACCCATATGAATCAAAATAAATAATTCCACGTGGATCAATTACATATGCCACCCAATGAGTGCCTGGGTCAGAGTTTTTATTGAGATTAATAATACCAGTTTCACGTTGCATTGCAACGGTGGGTAATTGATCACGCATAAAAATTCCTCTAAAGTTTTTTTATATTCAGTTGCTTAGCAGCATTAAGTAAATCAAAATTAGACATAGGGAGAGTTATCGAATTCGATGACGAAGTTACCGGGGCAGTCTTAGACCTTTTCCATACCATGAATATGGGGTCCCTGGAAGTCTTAGAATGCGACCGTATACCGGACCTGATAATCTTAGACGGCCCGGCTGTGGAACGTTTGGTGCTCTTTGACGTCTTCTGCGTTGTTTTGCCCGTGATCTTTTTTTTTAAGTTTTCTGCGTGCATAATTCCTTGACCCGTTGATTTCTTTAACTCCATTCCAGCAGCGGTTCCAACAGCGCCTAATGCAGCTGCTTTTGCAACAGCTGGGACTGCAGCGGCTATTATTGCTGGTAACGCGGCAAGAAGCGGAAATATGCCACCCGTTTTAACGATGTCTTTAATGACACTCGCAGAAAGATTAAGTTTTATACCTTTATTTAATTTTTTTGCTTCATTGAAATGCTTATGCTGGCGTTCTGATAATGATAGCTTATTCGGACCACTTGCGATTTGTTCTCGCTTTAGTGATATTTTTGCCGCACAATTATATTTTGATGATGATTGTAGCTTTTTAATCTGACCAGGAGTTAGACTGACATTAACTGGATATGACATTTATAATTATTATCAGTGATCTAATTACATGTTTTCCACTGGGGCATCAATAACTCTCACTCGTCCACCAACACCTTCAAGCAACATCGATTTATCGCTGAGTATGACAGCGACAGCTCTGTAATTAGCAATAAGTCCTCGGTTTACGCGAGCTCGAAAATATGTGTCAACGACTGATTGTCTGGTTAAATCTAAATGTTCCAGCGAAAAGTAATAAATCGGATATAATGTTGTAAAATCTGACTGTGATATTTGTAAACCAGTATCAGTATTCTGATCACGTCCCATGAATGTCATTAATCGATGATATGCACGGGCAACATGATTATTTTCAAAACTTAGCAACACTTCTTCAGAAGGTTCTTGATGTCCGTTTATCCTCAAAGAAACTTCTTCACTAACCCCAAGCGTATCAAATATCATATTACTTTCTGCTTGATCATTTACTCGTTAATTATTCTGAAGCGCAATAAATAAATGCCGTGGTGCAGAAACACCTTGCTGTGATGCTATTTGCCAAGTAAATAAACCATTAACATTACTCTGCACAGCATCTGTGGTCATTGTCAACCATGATAACATCGATTTACCACCTTGGCTCATAAAAGAAAGTAAATGTTCTTTTTCAGGTATTGTTGGAGTCATTACTGGCATCCATAAAGAAAGTTTTGTTAAATTTACTAGACCAGCATTACCAACGGATCGCCATATCGCATCATCGTCGGTAGCCTTTCGCACAAGTGCAATTGTATGCTTAGCTCCAAAAATGACTTTTCTAACATTTCTACAGAATCCAAAGATATATGATAGTGGAATGGCACATGAAAATCTTCTACGTCCACCGATTAACATTGCTCGACGTGATTTAAATCCTAAGTTAAAATCTGGATCAACATTAATAATTATATTTTGTACATCGGCGCCGGCGTTTCCAGCATTGTTTAGTGGGCGTCCTATATCATACTGTCGATACTCAGCGTGGTTAGAAGTATCCTTAACAAACATCGTTGATGGTCCAGCTGATCTTGAATAATCATCACTATATCGCGCAAGACCAAGTATCTTCGTGGCAACGTCGACGTTTTCATGACAGATCTCAATCTCTCGTGAATCAATGATATATGCTGCACTTTTAAATAACGCCATGATGCCATTATTAACAAAACCAACACTAAAATCAGCTGCGTATGCTCCTGGCGGTGCAAGAGTATTATCTAAAATTTCACCTTCAACCTCAATAAATGCCTCAGCGGGTAAGAAATATATGCTTGCATCCTGAACCAGTAGTTCAATTCGTCCACGATGATTTGGATCTCGTGCGTCATAAGAATAATATTGATAATCGCGCACAGATTCATCTTTTAAGACTGGTGCGTCTATGTCAAACGCGGGATCAGAGATACGCTTGAACATATTTATTATTATCGTCTTCGTCTAACACGAAGACCGCTTCCTGCTATCAGACTAGCGGTTATACTTTTTTCTTTTTCTAACCCAACATTAGTGTTGGTAGTCAACTCTGCTAGTTTTTGATTAGCAGCTTGATTTATTATTTTACTGACATTTGCGGGCATCACTTCAGTGCTCCCCAGTTTCACTGGTTGAGGTTTTCGTCGTATTAATCGCGCTAGTCTATCCTTGATTGCTGAGAATGCTTTGCTAGCAACATCACCAACAGCGCCAAATACCTTTTCACGAACAACATCAATAGCTTTCATTCCTAGTTGCTTTGCAAGCGGTATTGCTTTTGGGGCTATCCTTCTAAATAGACCTTGAAGAACATTACCTAGTCCATCTCCGTAGGTCGTATTGTATACTGGTAATCGTGAATTTATTACCTTAACCATGGTTGGTCTATGAGTATTGTGTACGATCATATTATTATTAAGTGATTTTATTACTAATTGCATCTAATTACATACTCAGTCACTATGATAATCATCGGCGACTTCATTAATAAGGGACCGATACACATTAATATCCATAACACCACCTGTAAGTAATCGTTTACAAATATCAGCTACTTCATTAATGATTTCTGGGGAATTATTGCCAGCTCGTTTTCCTCCAATGAGAATTTCTAGTCGATCAACATCAGCAAGAACGTTATTAGGACAAGTAATAAAGCCACTTCCTAAACCACTTCCAGTTGAGCCAGGATCTTGATATTCTTCCTCTGTTGTTTTAATTGGTTGTCGTGGTGATGGTAATTCAAATTGTTGTGGTAGTGGTGGTAGTAATCGTGGTGATTTTTGTGGTTGTGGATAATCACGAAGTAATTGTGGAAATTGTTGAACTTGTTCTCCAAGTGTTTTCACTGGTTTCTGTAATTTAAATTGTTTAGCTCTTTCGATATGCTTATATACAGCCTTATCATATTCATTAAAATTAACAATATCTTCATTAGATGTAATTTTTGGAATATCAGTAACAACGCGATATACATCCCTAATCCAATTGGCAGAGCTTAGAGATTTAACATGTTCTGGCGATATCAATTAATTTTTTTGGATCCCTGATAGCAGCAATACCTTCAGGCGTAAATTTATCTATTATTTTAGTTATGGTTCTTGGTTTTGGTTGTGGTTGTGGTTGTGCTTGTGCTTGTGGTTGAGCTGCTTGAATACGAGCAGCAATATCAACAGGTAATGCTTCAAGAGCTCTTTGTGTTGCCTCAGTTGATGTAACAATTTTTTTTTGTTGGTTCGACAATCGGCTTAAATAATTGTTCTGTACCTTCTGTAAATTCTTCATGTGTTCGCTGACGAGCTTGTAGTTGTTGTTTAACTAAATCACGGACGGGTAAATATTTTTTAATTGCCTCTAGTCGCTCTCGGAGGAGGTGAACGACCAACGTTGAGTGACTAGCGCGTAAACGAGACAAAGAAAAACCAAAGAGTCAGAGATAAAGTAACGAGATAAGCTAACCCTAGCGAAATCTTATGGTCAGTTAGAGGTTGTGGTTTTTATTGTTGACCTTTAAGATTTCATTTTCGTAGGAAGGCTTAATTTTCATAAATAATGTCTCAAGCAAAATGGTCTGTTCACCTCCTCTGCCGCTTGGTGTATTGTGTCATCAGTGCTACCATTGCCAGTTTGAGTTCGCAACAAGGAGACAAACAATTGTGGACCATTTTATTGAGCAGTTGCCTCATTTACCTTCTTCCAAATCCTTCCCGGAAACAACGGTAGCCTTGCTTCCAACGTCAGTCACCCTCCGAACAGTCACCAAAACAATCAAAACTATCCTCTTTAAGACACTCCTCTGACCTCCAGCGACCCCTCGGACAGCAGAACTCTGGAATTATGAACACTCAATTTTACTTAACGTTACCCAGTGACAGTTCCATGGAGGTTTTCCCCCAAAACACCTTATGTTGTTTCACGGCCAAATTACCTCAGGCCATTGAATTGGATCCCGAAGCCCATTGGGAAGTGACTTTGGTGGAAATCATTCACCCTACACAAATAAAAACATTGTCGAAATTCCAAACACTTTCACTGTCGACGTTATTGACGAGAATGTGCAAAACTACTTGGATATCAATGTAAAATATACAAATAAAACAAAGGACACCCAAACTCAAAAGTGGACCTATAACTTCATAATTCCCCCAGAGTATTATTTTAGTGTGTTACGTGTAGGCTCTTGCAAATATAAGAAAAGAAAAGAGTGAAGTCAGCAAGCTTTGTATATTTTAACAAAATAATTTATTTCCCTAGAAAACAATGTAAAATTAGAAAATAGGACTTACAGTTTGTAAATATAATCCAACATTTGATCCTAAGATTGAAAAATATAAGTCCTATCACTAAAAAGTTCTAATTGAATCAGGGTTCGAATCTCGATGAAATTCCAATATGGAGGCGATGACGTCAGATAATGTCTGTACTGATGGTAACAGATCCTCGTCGAATCACATTTTATAATGTTTCCGTTAAACTCCCGAATAAATTTCCACTGAATTTCTTTCTCACAGAACTTTTATAAATATGAAGTACTTGTTTAGTTTTCTAGAGAATAAATTATTAAATTCCAAAAAAATAGATGAATTTCAAAACAATCTGGCTTCAACAATTGAAACACCGTGTACCTTCAAGGTGTAGACATACGACTCTGACTAGATCTAGTAGAAAATGGCTCTTTTAAGCCTCGATTTTAGATCACATGGTAGTTCACATGACAGGCTACGTGATTTCTAACTTGAACAACACAATAAAAGAAATGACAGTTATCACGTAGCTAGAATAGCCCTATTTAACAATCAAATATTAACACTGGAAATAAATAAAAAAGAAAGGCTGTTACAATTCAGCTAACCCGTGAGCCGAAAATGACCTTGGCAATAACCAATCGTCTTCACTCGATGTTTACAAAATATATGAAACAAAGTGAGCTAAATATAGTGCTTAAGTCATACTTTTACGTTCTAATCAGACTGATATTTTTTCAAAAATATCAAATCCTTTGAAAATAACCATTACAATAAAATATAATGAAACAAAAATAAAATATAAATAATTTAAAACCAACAAACAAGCAATTTAATTACATATTCGTAACAAGTGGTCAACCTTTGGTGAACACGATTGCTGACAGTGTTTGGCAAAGCATTGGAGATTGCCAGAAAAAGTGTCACCATCGAGTACCATAAAATAGGTCGTCGCTTACTGATGAAATTTTCGGAGGGCAAAGTGTTGGCCATTTCATATTGTCCTGACTTGTTTGACATTTTGGGTCGGGACGTTCAGTTCAGAATGAATAGGATCAAGAATAACGAATTACCAGTCATTTACGACAACAATACTTTTGGACAGTATTTTCCTTACCGGGTAGCACTGAACCAAGTACTCAATTTGATTTTTGTGTAATCCGATGTGGTGGAGTACAAAGTGGTGGGACACACCTACGTACCGTTACTACGTGTCATTCCTTTCAAAGTGGATTCTGCCACAAACGCTGACGAGGAAGGTGTAAGGACTAGGAAGAAAAAGACGAGGACGAAGACACTCCTCCAGAGGACTTCACACCCCCAGAGCTAGAGAGACTAAGAAAAGAAGAACCGTTCGAGACTTAGACGTTTTTGATTATTAAAAAAAAAATCACAGAGAGAAAGAAACTGATGCACCGAGAGTCTTGCGCCTGTTCCAAGTCGGAACTGGATCTGTTTGCCCTGCCATCCACCATGATGACAATGCAAGAATCCCAATGGGCCGAATTTCATCCCATCTCCTCCTTGACAGATTCAGCTCCCATCCATTTGGAAATCAAAGGACAGCCCGAAGATTACATCGATCTGAATAACAGTTTCTTGTATCTGAAAGTCAAAGTGATAGAAACAGACAACACCAATCCGGGACCCCATGCTAGAGTAGCTCACATCAACAATTTCATGCATTCCTTGTTCAGTGGAGTGGATTTGCATTTGAATAACAAACTAGTCAGCAGCAGCGTACTTGGAAAATCTCTTGACGTACGTACGGAAAACAAGCCAAGAACACCCATCTGGATGCCTGCGTAGCATGGAAACCTAACACGGTAAGCAAATTCGATGACACCAATTTGATTTAAGAAGACCACACTGTGGAATTCAACGCTCGACGAGACAAAGTCCTGCAAGGACGTAATTTAGAATTGATTTATCGCTTGTATTTGGACATGTGGTTCCAAGAGAAGTATTTTCTGAGCGGTGTAGATGTCCGTCTGAGATTGAATAGCAGCAGTATCGCTTTCCATTTGATGGTTGATGATGCCAATTACAAAACCAAAATCAAAGAAGCCCGACTCTACGTGCGACGCGTGGAAGTGTTACCTAAAGTGGGCAACGACATCAGTCACAGGTTGAGCAGAACGACCGCCAAGTATCCGTTATGACCTGTGGAAGTGAAAACCATTCCGAAAGGACAGCTATCTATGATCGACGATCATCTGTTCCAAGGACAGTTACCCAACCGTTTAATCATTGGCATCGTCGAAATTTCAGCCTTCAACGGATCCTACAATGAAAATCCTTTCTACTTTTAGCACTTTGGTGCGACCAAGATCAAAGTCAGTCTCGATGGCAAGACCTTGTGTACCAGACCCTTCGAACCTGACTTCCCCCAGAAGAATTACTTGAAATCGTACTTGTCTCTGTACGATGCCACGGGACAGTTAGGAACCAACACCGTCACGGCATTACGTACGAGGATTATTCAGGAGGTTACGCTTTGTGGGCTTTTGATTTCACTCCAGACTAAGGCAGCGACGAGGGACATTTCCACCCTATAAAATCCAGCCAGATTCGTGTGGAACTTCAGTAAAAAACTGAGACCCCAATGACGAAAAGGTGAACGTCATCCTGTATGCCGAATTCAATTAATACCATAGAAATCAACAGTTTGAGAGAAGTCATTCTCGACTATTAGAAGCAATGGCACAACCTGATACCGAAGTCTGAAGAGATAGAGAATGTCAGGATGTTTAAAGTGACTGAAGACCTGATGGAAGAATTCTTCAGAGAGGAAATCAAGAAAGAGCAAGAAGAGTGTACAGGGAAGTGTATACTTCAGAAGCAGCAGAGAGAACAACAACAACAGCAGCAGCAGCAGCAACAGCAGTAGGAACTAGATAGAGGTTATGTCAACTGCCGAGTAGACACAAAATAGTGTTCCTTCTCTTTCCGTGAAAGCAGACCGTATCCTGTGGGTAAGCCTGCCGCCACACGGAGACGCAATCGTAGACCATACAAGATTGCCATAACTCCCCGTCAACAAAAACAGCCCTTTTCAGGGCTACTCCAACACTCTAGAAAAGACACACTAATCCAATTGCCAAAAAGATTTGTGTGTTTATGTAAAAGAAATAGAAGTGTGTCTATATAGACTTCGTTTCTCTGTTTTGTGTCCCAAGAAATAGAAAGTGTGTCTATAAGCACTTCGTTTCTCTGTCGTGTCCGATAGTGTATGTCTGTATTTGTAAGTAAAAAAGTCAACGTCAGTGCTTCTTTTAGGTCCGCGCGTTCAATGTGATAGTATCATGGGTATTGTAAGTTTTGGTGTCAGGGGATGTTTTCCTTCACGTCGTGCTCCAAAGATATAAACAGAGCGATCATCAGTCTGTCTACCCAACGTTGACCAGTCAACTACAAAGAATGAGTAGATTCACCAAGCTTCTAGAACTCCAGATGCACCTGGAATATGCCAGGCATCTTTTAGACCAGCTGGCTATGGAGGCCATAGCGGAGAGTGCCAGATTTGAAGAAGAGGAGGAGAGGAAAAAGAAGGAAAAGAAGGAGGAAAGGATCCTGCCTCACCTCATGCTTAGACCATTGTATGAGGTCAAGCCTGAGGTGAGGACACCAACACCTCCACAGACAATAGCACCACCACCACAGGCACGTCAGTTACAGCCACGGCCACAACAACAAACAGTACAGCGTGTATAGGAGGCAAGGAGGCCAGATCATCTTCCCCGCTTCTGGCTTAGGAGAAGACAGACAGAAGTCTTCACTATTCCACAAAGTGAAAACTGGGATGTGGGATGATGAGGCCATTCATCACCCTTCTGCGTTTCCAACCACTCAAATCAATTGGAACAACGACCGTAGGCGCCGATGTGTCTGTTGTAACCGGCCTGGAAGATGTCACCATTAGCCAAGTGCAATTGGAGTTCCAAGAAAAACAGCCTTTCTCATTGCTAACCAGATCTCTAGAAAAGAGACCCTGTTCAAGTTGCCAATTTGTGTGAATATAGAGTAGTGTGACTATAAACACTCACTCCTTTACTGGTATGTGTGTGTGTTTGTATGCGTTTGCGTACTTTTGTGTGAATAATAGATATGATATGGTTTTTTTTTCTTATCTTCCATTCTGTGTTGATAGTAGACATGGTGTGTTTATTTCTTCTCTTCCCTTCTGTGTGGATAGTAGATATGGTGTTTTTTTTTTCTTCTCTTCCCTTCTGTGTGAATAGTATATAATATGTGATGTGAGTGTAAGGGATGTTTTCCTTCACGTCCGTGCTTCACGTCTGGCTGGCTACCCAGCGCTGACTAGTCAACACAAGATAGATTTGTTTACTAACTTAAAACACAGTTGGTACTGGATGGTGGATGCAGCCTACGTGGTAGAAAGATTTGAAAAAGAATGGAGGTATCCAGTTACCAAAGACGTTGTGACTAGTCAAGTCACCAGCCTGAAAGTAACCATGGATCTAGTAAAATGCATGATAGAGGAGGAAGTGGAGAAATTAAGAGGCTTCATCCAGCCTAACTATGTGAGAGTGGGAACATTGAAGCAGGTCCTTGATAATGTCATCAAAGTGAGGTGCTTTTTAGAAGACCTAGCAAATTTCACAGAGTGGTCTTTTGTCCAGTAGGGATTAAGCCAATTAAAGAAAGCTAAAGACATGATGAGAAAGGTGGTGGAAAAAGAGGTGAAGAAGATCAAAGATACCTGAGCAAGAGAGAGAAATGACAAAGAAAACAGAAAGAAAAAAGAGGAGTTTGAGAGACTGAACAAAAACTGGACGAAGGTGCAGGAAGAAATTAGATCCATGGGACATCCTGACTGGATGCCAGATGATGAAAACAACAAGAAGAAAGTAGGAACATAGAGAAAGTAAGAAGCTGGTGGAAGAACTGGAGGAAATAGAAGAAGAAGAAGAAGAAGAAGAAGAAGAAGAAGAAGAA